>JAQMYG010000007.1:14107098-14119327 GCA_030014215.1 Clariallabes teugelsi
ATAAAAACTCAAACATTTTAATGAACGCACAGTTTAAATAATTCATCACTGGATTTTTATCATTTATGATCTGAACTGCTATTTAAGAGATCAATTGTAATAAGCCTAGGCGTTTCAAAATAAAAGCACCAAAATGATGTGCGAATCCAGTTTCACCTAATTTTTAAAAAATGTTTCATGCCCTTGAAGTTCTGTACTTCCATACACCAACATTAATTTACCACATTTTCAATCTTCTGACCCTGTTGAAAAAGCTGGAAGTGTGTTATATTGGACTTCCAGTGAAACCTTCCAGGACTGAGTGCTTATATTCCAATAAGTCCATGTGCAGATAAATAGGTTGATAATTTGGTTGTCTCAAATATTCACCCATACAGTATATCGCATTCACCACACAGACACACAAACACACACAAACCTGCAGCAGATGAAGCAGTCTCCCACCAGCAGCCGTCTCGCCGTCGTCCTCACAATCCTGGAGGAACGTGTTTTTGTCTTCGCAGTATATCCTATTGGAGT
This sequence comes from Clariallabes teugelsi, assembly GCA_030014215.1. Lineage (NCBI taxonomy): Eukaryota > Metazoa > Chordata > Actinopteri > Siluriformes > Clariidae > Clariallabes > Clariallabes teugelsi. The sequence goes on from JAQMYG010000007.1 coordinate 14,107,618, forward strand.
GCAGAGTTGGCAGTGAAGAAAAAAGCAATCCGAAGCTGTCAGAGTAATTCTGCTCTTGCAATTTTTGCTGTCATAGAACCATTTAATGGAACGGGCAGTATTGATCAGCACTGATGACTACAGTATTAAACTGTACTGGAGCTTAAGGTCCAGAAATGATCCTCTTTTACTGTGCCACAAATTTCAAATCAAGTATATAACTGGGTGAAAGTAGTCAATTGTAGAAGTAGTTACTATAGATTACTTTAGATAGAATTTCTAGTATACATTATTTACTGCATTATGTAAAGAAAAGAAACACTTAAATTTTTGTTGTTACAGTATAGTAAAATTATTACCGATGGGCTGAACTTGATTATTTTTCAATAACAACATATCTTATAACATTTAATTCTTCTTATTCCACACCACTTTGTGAAGGATGACACCTTTTTAATAATTAAGGATGGGTCTTACGTTTTACCCTCTTTATAGGTGTATTTAACATTGTGAGACATCTTACTTGGTTTAACCAACATACAAATTAGCAACAAATTAAAGGAAAAAGAGGCGGCTGTGTTACGCGTGTAACATTGTAGTGCTGGAGAAATGCTACACTACAGTAGACATCAGCCGCAGCATGTCACCTGATTATATCACCTATTTTAGTTCCATCTTTTCCATTTTTTGTCTAGAGTTTGTTGTTGTGCTTTTTTTTCATACCAGGTAATATTGCTTACAGCTATAATTTTTTTTTTAATCCTAGTAATCAAAGTTCTTGTTTGCCTGTGCTTTCCATATTACGAGGAATAAAATCTGCACCTATCTGCATTGCCTCTACTCCGTGACACTGTGGAGGTTGTTATTTATTTTGCCACATTTGGTTTTGGTCTGGTGAATACTCACTGCAAATCTACCTAATCGCCTTTATGTTATTTTGAACCATTTCTATCCCGACAGGCATGGGCTCTTTTAGGATGACTTCGCCCACGTCAACAGGGCATGAGAGCACAATGAATAGTTTATTGTAAAAAGTAATGGAGATGGCATGACCATCATATTTACCAGATCTCAACCCACTGGAACAAGACATGTTGAATTTAGCCCAGGTAACAATGAAGCTGTCGGGATGTCTTTGATCACATGCACTTGTATTAAGTTAACCATTGATCAGTCTGAATATTTTAGTTTTGCTATTCTTAATTGTTTTTTTTGTTGTAAGTTAGACATCTTACCTAAGATTCCAAATTGTAGGGAGCAAAACTACATGCATGTAGTGTAGGGAACGAGTGGTTCATCACTTCGTTGGAAGTGGCCAAGCAGAATTAATTAAATAATTCATTAATTCACTTCACACACCATTCCATATCATCAAGGATGCTAAAATATAAATACTGCATAACAATGGTTTGTAAATCTACATATATTCATATACTAAAATTACATAGGCTATCTTTTTAGGAATGACAGCATCCATCTTGCAAATGCCTCCAATCACATTATTTCACAAGTTATATACATTTCAGTAGTAGTATACAGTACGTTTAAGCATGGACTATACATCACAAATACAGATGAGAATTAGAATTATGTCTGTGGAACTATAAGGATAATCAGTGTCTGAATATATTTGGATACCAGGGCTTTTAATTTAAAATTAATTACATTTTAAATCCAAAGTTGATATCCCTGGTCTGTACGCCTACATAACTTAAAATGTCTCAATTTCCCAATTAATGAAACTGTAATTTGAGTGTTTCTTTGCAGTAATCAATATAAAAACTGTTCTAGAATAAGAATAGCTTAGAATGAACATTATAGTGCTAATTCTTTCATAGTGTTTTGTTCCTCGTTCCACAACACTGTATTTGTATTTTATGTGTCTTATTTTATCTTAGCTGATAAAGAAACAAGATATTGCAGTTCTTCATGAATGACCTGGCCTGTTTAGACTACAATATGAGCACTGATTACTTTACAAGACATTACTTTAACCATGCTTAAACCAGTGCTTTTTTTTTTTTAAATAATCCTGAAGTTTTTGAGTATTAACTAATGCAGTAAATAATTCTAGCATCAAGCCTGTACATCTGTCCTTGGCTTTACAAAACCAGGTATCCAGGTGATGGAATTTCCCCCTGTGTTTTCTGAGCTATAGTGCCAGTGTTTTCTGAATGAAGTGAGTCAGGGCCAGTGGTTTGTCTCCACCAGTTTTTCAGCACAATATAATCTAAGTATTACATTTGCAATGTCATTATCACCCATAGGTTAATCTCCTCCAGATGACAAGCTTCCATTCATCTACTGTATATCAGTAGGTTTATACTCGCAGGTTATCCTCAGAAGACACAATACACACAAATAATTTTTTTTTTATCTTTGTGAGGAACTTCCACTGACACAGTTATCACTAGGCCTGATAATACAGTAATATCAACCTGATATGGTGGTAATTTACTCACCATATAAAAAAATACTTGATATAACTTGATACTAGTTTCTGAAATTATGGAATTTTCATCAGTATATTAGAACACAAATTAGCAGACACAGTTGCACTAATCAGTAGACATGACCTGATAGACATGACCTATATTTCACAATAAATGACAATCTAATTAAAGCAGAATGCAAACTGCACCCAATAAAACATGAAGAGAAACAGCATCTTCCTACAATTCAATTCTCTTGATAAAATGCCATACGTTCTTTAAACAACTTCGTTAATAGAAAGTAGAAGGGCAGCTGAATAGACAAACTGAAACTGTGCAACAAGTCCCAGTGAGTGCTTATTGTGGAATCCAGCAGAGCTTGAATAAAAAAGACAGAAATGTGACAACACACAGTTTGCACACCTACACAATCTCGCCTCCACAATTTATCCAGGCAAAACACATACCTGTATGCATATATGTTGTGGGTGGCACTTGCAATTTTCTTGTTTTCATACAGTTTGTCTAGCACCCTCTGGACCTGCAACAAACCCATCAGAAAAACATGTCCAATATATCAGAGGTATTTCTTAAGTGTGTCAACGTTATTCATAAAACCAAAAGAAGGTTTAAAAGTCATGTCCAATGTGGTTGTGAATTAAACACTTTGAAATTAGCTGTAACACCACCTTTAGAGCAATGATACCTTCTGTGCATGCACACACCTTTATCTTACTATCCTTAGTATCTTGTGCAGACCTCCCACATGATAGTTAATAATGTATATAATTAAGGCAATTCCAAAACCTAAACCCTAACCTCTGTAATAAAAGGAAACATTGGTGTGTTTTTTTATTTTTTAGAATAGCATTAATTAGGTACAGCCAAATGTGTACGAGGCCAAAGATCAAACACAGTTAGATATTTAATCCACAACAACATATAAAAGCATTGCCTGCCCACACACACACCAACACCTTGCTTGTTTAAAATGAGAGAACATCTGAACACTGGAATGTCCATATGTAACCTTGTGTGCACGGATTTTGCATGTTCTTCACATGCTAGGTACTGTAGGTTTCCTCCGGGTACTTCGGTTTTCTACCACAGTCCAAAGACATGCAGGTTAGGCTAACTGGTGTTCCCAAATTGCCTGTAGTGTGTGAATGACAATCAAGCATATATACATACATACATACATACATACACACACACAGTATACTGTATATATACAGTATATATACATATACTGTATGTGTGTGTGTGTGTGTGTGTGTGTGTGTGTGTGTGTGTGTGTATCCAGGGTGAGGAGTATCCGTCGTTTTTTTTATGTACCAGTCCTACCTATGACAACCCTTCTACACAATTATGTTCTTATGAGGTCGCCATATTTAAAAAATTTAAACGATTAAACGATTTTTCATGCTAAATTTTGCTCAATAATGAGCTGGTGTGCATGTTTTCCTGTTCCCACACCCAATATTTCACAAGACTGCAAAAGAAAGCAGAACAATACAAAGACAAAACAATTAAAAGCATTTTAAATACAGGCAAGACCATTAAAGTGGTTAAAAACATCAATTCTGACCCAATCACAATTCTCAGTATGTTTGCTAGGCACAGTAATGACAAACTTTTTGTTTTCCAAAAGCCATCACACATAAATTACTTTTTTTTCAAGGGCATAAAGCTATGCATTTGGGACCCATGGAGTTGGTTGTGGTCAGTAAGTGGTAATTGGAAAGAATCATGATCAGTGATTGGTCACTGGCAACAGCGGTAATCAGTGATTAGTCACTGGGAACAATGATGTCTAAAGAGATCAAAATGTTACCAAATTTAATCTAGCAATGTTTTTTGTGTAGTTTTTTTTCCTAATTCAAAAGTAAAGTTCATTGGCATCAATCGACACAGCTTTAATTATTTTACATTCTGTTGAATGAAAAGTTGGATGGAAAAGACTGAGAGGTCACAGACTGATGGACATACGGCGATGTGACAGTTCAGACTGGGTGACATGCGGTCAGTGACGGTTTTCCTATGTGGACTATGTGGCAGGGCATGACCAGATGGTGTGGAAGTAGGTTTCTAGTTTATTCTTTGTGCTGTGCATGCAAATGACCAGGTCTGTTTTCTGTGTTTTTGGCATACCTAAAAGCTGTGATTTACCTAAAGTTTATATAAATTGGTATATTTATTATTGAAAGTTAGTATTTTAAATTAACTTCTAGAAGGATTAGTTGTGAGGAAATATTTACATATTTATTATTTGCTATTATTCAGTATGTGTTTTGGTGTTGGTGACTAATTTTATCTAATCTTTTTATATAATTAAAATAGTGGATTTTTTTTTAACATGCTGTTTTTTATTTGGAGGAGAGTTGAAAGTGTTGTTCTGGGAAGCCGGGAAATTTTTCCTTGATAGCTTTGAGAAATGTGAATGCAAAGGTACTTAAAGGTGGAGGTGGAAATAGGAATAGTTGATCATTTAACCGCATGGTTCCAATGATTTGCATTAAGTGGTAAGATTCATTTACTTTGTAAACTTCAGATCGCCAACTCTGAAACCGAAGTTTCTTATAATATCTTCCTTTGCTGGCAAGTACTTCATATAGTCTGCTGGTTTTCCAAAGACCAAGATGTAGGACAATTCCCTGTACGAACAGAGATCCAATTACATATCTGTAAACAAGAATGAATCTCTAGTGGAATGCAGGGGCTTGTTCTTAAATGGACATAATCCAATGTTATTTTGTTGCATCAAAATAGACAGTGAGTTAAAGAATGCAATTTGTCACAGTTATAACACAACGCTAAATATTCTAATCTGACTCAAAACAAAACATGGAAAAATAAAAGCGACTGATGCTGACAGTAGGCAGTGAGCGGTCATTTGTACTACATTTTCAAATACTTCTATAGTATTTGAAAATGGCATAATAATAATAATAATAAATAAATAATAATAATAATAATAATAATAATAATAATAATACAATTTAAATGGCTCCTTATGTACTAACTTCCTTGTTGCTGCAGTTCAAATAAGACTACTGGTTGGTTTAGACCACAACCAATTACCACCAATTAAATAGTGTTTGAAAAAATTATGTGCAGGTACAAACATAAATACAGTAATGTACAAAGGTAAGTTAAAAAGCATCTGCACTCTGGATATAGAATTTCTGTTTTTTTAGTTAACATTTAGAAAAGACAAATATATAATTTCTCTACATAATCTCCTTGCTTTTCAATACATCTGTCAATAAGCTTTCTTATTCCCTCATTAAAAAAAGGTTTTAGGCTGAGCTGCAAACTACAAACACACTGCTGTCTGCGCTTCTTCCTCAGAAGTGAATGTTTCTCCTCGTAGAGCGGCTTTTAGGGAACTTAACAGAAGAAAGTCAGGTGAAGCAGATCAGAGAGACCATAGGGAGGATGCTTTAACAACTCAGAACTAAGTTTCTGCAGAGTATCAAGAGTGTGGGCAGAAGTGTGTGTGAATGTGCATCGTCATGCAAGATCACAACGCACTTGGATAGCAGTTCTCATTGTTTAATCTGAAGTTTAGGCTTCAGCTCTTCTATAAGCATGTACTGTAACTGTAATGAGCACTGTTGATTGTCGAACATTTTCCTGATAATGATCCAATACTGGGCCTTGAGAATCCCAGAAAACTGTAAACGGGCCAAATTTTGCAGAAAAACAAACGCTTCAGTTTATGCTCTTTCATGTGTTTTTCTGCACCAGTTACACCCTCAGACCACAAAAAAGCAAATCGCTGCACGCTGCTCTTCTTTCATGCAAATCAAAATTGGGGCATCCATTTTCGCTCTGCAGTTACAAATGAACTGATGTAACACTTTCACATGTGCACAGCAGTGACTGGGGAGTCACTGAGACAACAGCCTTGAATGGAAAGCACTGATACTGTTGGGAAGCACCAACAGAAGTTTTCATATAATCAGAGTGTGGATCATTTTTGACCCTCGTATATGTCTATATACACACATCTATAGTTGAGAGTGCTACAGGACCTGTCAGAGCTCACACCAAATCTTGACATTGTTGCCATTTCTATATCATTTTAGTGTTTCCAGGGTTTCAGATTTCTAGAAGGGTTTAAATTTAATAGAAAGAAAAAAACCCTACTTTGGACATTTGTATTTTTTACACTAAATAAATATAGTGTCATTATGTGAGACCACACCCCAAATACCTACTAAGTGACCGATACGATGGGTGCAGCTGATAAAATGGTAACTTTGTGCCTGTACTCGGGATCAGCTGAATCTGAGCAAACCTTCCAGAGTCCAGATGGTAAAAGCTTGTGTGAAATCTCTTTGGTGTGAGGTGGATACCTACTGGGAGTTTCAAAGATCTCTAAACTCCAAGAGTGTACATAGTGAGACAGGGCTCATTAGGCTTGTTGTGGTGTCGTTCGCCTACACTGTGGCAAAGACACAGCAGAAACAAAGTGATGTCCAGAGACAGCCTGACAAAATATGCACTAACAACTGTCTGCATCCCCAACATTCACATCCCTCGAGTCTTGTCCGTACAATAACCCAGCATGTGTACTGAATACCAATTACACATCTATTCCTCAACAGTGGAACATATGAAGCCCCTGACACCAAAAGGGCACACACAAGACACAGCTATGGCACAAATATTAAACTAGTGGATCTGGAATTGGTAATGAGTATGCAAAGACTTGAAGAGCCTCATTATGACCATGTGTTGCTCATTTCCATTTCAGAACGGCCGAATAGCCAGCAATGGTGTAACCATGTAATCATTTAAACACTATTGAGTAGAATTCCGCTCATCATTGAGCTCAGTGTGATATTTGTGCCTACGATTAGACCGCTAGCAATATCCTAAACTCTTGATTTAAATGTTACTCAACAATATTAATGTAATTTATGCAACCACTTTTCATACACGAGTACAGCATTTAGTGCAGTCGGCTTACACTCCTTACTTAAATGCATTTTAGACAGCTAAAAAATATGGCAGTCAAAACCTAATTTATGTTGTCATTATAACACTAAGATACATATTCTAATAGAACTTATGACCAGAAATGGCTTTAGTTCATTAAATAAAAAAGGATCCTCACATCGTGTTTACAACAAAAGAAGCAGAAGCTTATTCAGTATTCAGTTTACTATTATTAATAATACTACTACTAATAAAAAATAAAAAATAAATTTATAATAATTTTAAGAAGTTCATCAAAAGGTAGATGACCTCCGAATCCTGAATACATTAAGCTAGTTTGACAGAAAGTAAACAAAATTTTAAAAATTCTTTTTTATTTAAAAAATAATTTCTATTAAATTATAGATGGAAAAACATAATTCAGAAACAAATAAGATTTAAAACGCAAGAACCCTTAAGATGCAAACATATTTTAGAATAAAAAAATAAAGACATCAGAACCTAAAACATTTTCATCAAAGCATTAAAAAATCATAGATGCAAAAAATTCCCAGAGAAAAAACTAATTTCAGAAGCAAAAAAAGTAAAGATTTCTGCAATAAAACATGACACTCGACACCAAATACATTAACAGGAAAGGTCCTAGTTTACCCTTTCTTGTTAATAATTTGCATGCAGAAAATCCTTTAAAATATACTTCAACTACACGAAACAAAGTATAGGACGTAAACTATTTCAGATATTTGATCATGCTGTGATTTTGATCTTCCTTGGAAACAGATATTGTTTCAAAATCAGTTCATCTGTTGGTTCCAATTATATTTCCCTATAATTCTTCAAACATTCAATCACAAGAAAGAAATTGACTTTTGCATGTTGATGTCAGAGATTTCTTTTTCAGCTCTTGCTGTTCTGCTCAATACTCCATCTGTTTTTTTTTGTAGTGTTGATTTTGTGACTCTGTGGCTAAGAGCACATCTCAGCCCTGATCAATCCACTTCACACTGATGTGAAAAAGTTGGAGCTAACTTTGTAAACTCTGATATCTCCCGTAAATCCTGAATGCAACAAACACAAGAGGTCTTGTTTGGATAAAACTAAAGCTAAATATATATTTAGGTGGAAAATCTCTCACTTTCTCACTCTTTTTTTCTCTCAACAAGCTGTCAAATGATAACCAGGGCAGAATTACTGACATTTCTCTTGAGTAAATAGCTCATTTCTTCCATTGACAGGATGAACAGAAACAGGAGCACAGAACCATATCAGAAAAACAGCAGTGATCCTCAGGGCAGGTGTGAATAAGTAACCTGCTGCTGGATAGATAAATCCGGACGAATCTGGCAGAAGGTTGTTTGTGCTTCAGGGAAGCCCCAACATAAATTGTGAAAACTCATATGGGAATGAGTCAAGGGAAATTTCTATACAGCTTACAAGAAATACGCATAAAGCACTTAGTGAGAGCAAGGTGTGTGAAATACTCCTTAAAGACACTAGTGACTAACACATAACTCATTTCAACAGGCATCGGGGACTTGGCTATTGGCAAGTCTTTTAAGTCTAAGAATGCTGTGACTCTCACTCACCCAATCCCAGTGAGGAGACACACACATTTCCATTTCCTTCGCTTACTCATTTGCCACATTTTTCCAAAGCGATTTATATGGGGCTTAAGATTAAGGGAGAAACAGTAGCTCAGTGGCACTACAGATGGAAATAATGTTGGTCAAGTCAATTATTTTCAGATGCACCTCATCTAGAACACCTTAGTGTAAAGAAATCTTAAACCATTTGGGCCTTTGCTCTTGGTTAAGATTTTACTTCTTTAATGGATTTTACTTCTTTCCTGGATAAAACCTAAGACAAATTAACATATTTAATTGCAAAACTTTACAATTACTAATTATGGTAACTAAAAAAAGTACCAATATACTTGGGGAGCTGGGCAAAGTGGGTGTTTGTCTGTTTTAGTCAATTTAAACATTAGAAAAGTTTAAATGTGAGAGAAAAAAGAAAAGTTAACATTTTCTCTTCCTCTTGCAATAAGATGCTAGTGTCTACCTAAAGGACATTAATAGCAGCTCCTCCCAAGACTTTGGTATTAAGCCCATATAAAGTCTTAATACTGTTATGCACGGTATTTGTACTAATGGACACAGGAGCATTTTAGGCCAAAATTGTTTTGTACCATGCCAATAAATGTGTTATTAAATTGATGATAACTAAATATACTGTATGTCCGATACTAAATCAAACACACAGGTTTTTTTATTTCACACTGATGAACTCAAATTGTACTCTTTTAAATGTTGAAAATCATGACAAAGATGAAAAGATGGCAGGGCTTCCAGTTATATACTGGATATACCAATACAATAGTCACTCTATCCAGATTCACATTCTGATTGGCTCATCTCCTGTTTTATCATCATTATTGTTAATGGCACTTTTTGCATATTTCTGAGTGGCAATTTGTTGCTGCATACTCTTATTTTATAACCGAGAGCTTTTTGCACATACTGTGTAAAGGCTGGCAGGTCTGTGCATCTTTTACCGGGAATTGTAAATATAGTGCACCTTTAAAGTAATTTAAAGTACATAATTGGCAATATTTTAAAGGGACACTTTCAAGTAAATATTCAGCTTCTAAACATGTCATTGGCATTTAGGTGAATGTATTTGTATATGTTTTGTACCTGTTTCGGTGTCAATATGAGAGCTAAATGAGCCTGGAACGTGCTGCGTCTGTCTGTGATTGCCTCACCATGTTTAATCTCTGGGAGCTCCTCATCTGAATCTACCACACACAAACACACAGACACACACACACATACATTTTCTCTGAGGTTATAGACTATAACCTCCCTGTAGAGCGCTCTCTGAAGAAGGTAACTTAAAGTAAATTTTCTGCAGTTACATCAAACTGAAATGATGCAAATGTTAATCAGATTGCACATTCAAATTCAAATGCTGGCTTAAGGACCTGACATACCCGCGGAGGAGACGGAGAAAAGGCTCGTCTGCTCAGTGCTGAGCCTCAAGATGCTGTAATCTGGAATTTCACTCTCATCCCAGTCATCATCCTGTTCCTCTGTCATCTTCGCATGCTGGGGCTCCAGTCCGTCTGCTAACAAAACAGAATGTGTGTAATGATACACCATGCTCCGGAATAATGATCTAATTATCATTAGCTAACAACACAGAATTCCATCTGATTCAACATAGACGTATCTTCCACGTTTTATTTGGGCATGTAATTGATGCACTTCAATCAGTGCCTGCAATCTCAAAAGAATGGCAAGAGGCAAAGAAAGGTCAAAGACCTGGGTCCTGTTGAGACTGAGAGACTGATTTTATTGTTCTTCTACCATGATCATGCTAATCAACCCCACTACTCATGACCCTTCGCAGGAAACTGAACTTCAGTTTATCCCTTGGTGAAAAAGATAAAATTACAGTATGGCAATTACTTTGATTGCGTTTATTATACAATTATAAGATTTCCAAAAGTTTGAATGTCTTATGTACAATTTAGCATTAAATGGATAAAATTAAAACTTTCCTATATTCACAGTGGTGGTCATGTTTCGTGCCCCGGGAAGGCTCAGGTTTGTGCCCCAATGCCCCACACAACAGAGAATAAGAGAGTGGGATGAAGAAGATCATTTGGGGTAAAACCTGTGCTAAAACCAAATGTACGAATCAGATGATTCATGGTGGTGAACCCTAATGGGAGCAGCCAAAAAACCTATTATTCCTTTACAGTATTTGTAATTCTCTCATGAATCAATACCTTTTACCTGGGCTTAATATACTGTATGGCCTGACCAAAAGAAACAGTCATATTTTAGAAGTCAAATTATTGGCATGCATCAAGCAAATAAAACAACTAGGAAGATGAATAGTGCTGAATCGTTAACCTCGCAAAAGTAATGTGGTCAGAATTTTTTTTTAATGATTGTGATGAAAAATCACTTAAGCACTTATTAAAGTTGCATCATATAAAAATCATTAGTGGAAAAATCACAGCTATGTTTAATAGTGAAAGTAAGAGCATTTCCACAAGCATTATGGGACAAGAACTCACAGAACTGGGACTAATCAGCTATATGGCTTTTTTGGGGGGGAAAAAGGCTTTAAATTGCTAAGGAGCATAAAGACTGGTAAAAGGTCATGTGGTTTGATGAGTCCGGATTGACCCTATTCCAGTGTGATGGGAATGTCATTGTAAGAAGGGAAATGCATAGTGCCCACTGTACAAGTTGCATTTTCAGCACCAAATACAACATTAAATAAGCTCCAATACATTCAGAACTCTGCTGCTAGGGTCCTCACTTATTCAAAGAAATCCT
>JAQMYG010000007.1:14119452-14132040 GCA_030014215.1 Clariallabes teugelsi
CTATGTGTAAACATTTTTGTTATTGTAAAGCGACCTTGAGTCTCTTGAAAGGCGCTATATAAAATAAACTTATTATTTATTATTATTATTATTAGGCTGAAATAAATTTGCCATTTTTGCTGTGCTTTCATTTGAGAAAAATTAAACAGTCATACTTTGTTCAGTCAACTGCATCGATTCTCACCATCTCTAATTTTAATTCCCACTTGAAAGGGCAAGATCATTAAAAAATATAGTCAGAGGGTAAGTTACAAGCCCCTGATAACTGATTCGGTTTAAAATACTGATTCGAGTTAATTAGCTCAACAGAGAAGACATGAAAGAGAAAAAAACGATTCAAGTGACTAACCTATTAAACTATTTTGATGACTGAGTAGAAGAGATAATCACTATGCACTTATGTAAACTCTGCAGTGCTTCTCTCTGGTACACAGTATTTATGGTTTCAAGCTGTTTGACTTAAAAGGAACAATGATTTCATATGAAATGCAGTCAAATGTATAGGTTTGCTATAAGGAATGTTTTTTTTTTTTTTTCTGTGAAGAGATGTTTAAGTGGAGGGTGTCAGATGTCCCAGTCGTTGTGTGGGTGTTGCAGTTGCAGAAAGCACCCTTCTGAACTACCACTTCTCCTAGCATCCGTATGTGTTATCTAAAAAAAAAAAGAACTGCTGTAAGACATAACTATCCCATTTTATAATAATTAACGGCCTTGAGAGCACTCTGTTCATGTCACAAAAAGGCCAAAATGTGTGTGTTAATGCTCCAGCTGAAATGACCCTCAGATAATGCTTTTTTTTTTTCCATTTCATTTTTTTCAAGCTCCTTCTGTTTCACTTCCATTCTAAACAAGCCATGTCAGTGTCAATGTAAATGAGCCTCTGTGGAGCCATGCTCCTCCAGTGAACAGCAGAGTTAAGCAAGTCGGGGAGGATGATCTTTCCTTATATAAGGTCAAAACAGGTCTAATTGGCTTGTTTAAGCCTGCACCACATTTTCATATTTGTTTTGTTTGTATATGCACAATAGATGCATCTGAATGTCTAAAAATTACTAAAAAGTGAAATTTGTATAACAGGTCCACTTTAAAACCATGATCCAATGTTTAAATAAAATCTTTAAAATGTTCACTAATCAGTCACTATACTAAAATGCAACAGGAGGCTTGATTATTCTTATTCCCTTTTTTGATGATATGGACAAAAGCTAGTTTTTTTATTCACTACTGACATTTCCAATCAAAGACTGGAAGGGGCTGCTACCTCTGCAATCTGAAACAGCCAATTAGAGTTTCCATTGTGCCAGTCTCTGAAAAGCCGGTTCAGTGGCACATTTGTCCTGCTCTGCAAAGTGGAGTGAGGACAACAGGCAGATTGGACAGTGTTCTGTATTTGAGATACAATATTAGTTACAGTACTTATGCTTTAATTTGGGCTGTTTTTATTTACCCACTACTTTGGCATGCTTTTGTCAGGGGGATCTGGCAACCCTCTTGACCACAATGAGAGAGCGAGAGCGAGTGAGCGAGAGAAAGCACAAGCAAAAATAGAATTTGTGTTTAAAAAATGGCAGTGGCGGTAAAACTTCTCACATGGGCTGAATTGTAGGAAGGAATCCGGACAGATCACGAAATAATTCTCGTCCCTTACAACACCATACTAGGAGAAATGCGGGCATTATAAGACATGGAGAAACTAATCAATCAATGTTTCAAGATGCATTAATAAGTAATGTAAAGTTTCATTACTGAACCATATTTTCAAGAGATTTTCATTCTTGCAATATATTTACCAATCGGCAGAAACCATTAAATAATTCACCCAAAATTAATTGGGTTTAATCAGACCAATGACACCGATTATCAAAACACTCACAGAAGACCTTCATGAATTCTTACTTACATCATACAGGGTTGTTAGATAGCAATATTTAATCAGGATATAATCTTCATGACCTTAATATTACCTGGGTTAAGACTGAACGTTAAATTAATATCAAATAATACTGAGGCCATGAATTAAGTATCTACAGTACATAGTAATTAAATATCAAAGGACACAAAACATCTTCACGCATGTAGAGCTGAGATTATATCTCTTGAGGACACTTGTAACACTAAAATCACATTAAAGAAAAAAAGCTGAAGCAAAGCAATTTCTGCAGTTAATCATAGTTAATTATGGGTTGTCGAATTCATGCTTCAGTAACCTATGACCATCTCCCATTCCCAGTCCAACCTCTCCCACTCCTGCCAGTGCCGTATTTGAATATTCATAACCTTAAAGTCGATCCTTTTGATCTCTTGGGGAGCGCGGCACACAACAGCCCGCTGATGGTGGCATCTCATTAGTATAGGCTTTACTTTATGGAAAGTACAGTGCCATTTTTCATGACATTGTCATAATTATGTACTTTCATTTTAGCATAGATATGGGGAAAAAAAAAAAAAAAAAACATCAAATACTGCAACGCTGACTGCTCAGGTAATCCGATCTTCTTGTCACAGTCAGATACTTAAGGGTATTATTAGTATAGTTAGATATCAAGGACTGCATAAAAGGCCACATGCAGCTTGTCTTAATGGCTCATTAAAACCATGTTCCAGAGTAACACAGCATGGATGAGAACCGAAAACACTGTAGAGAAACATTGTCGTTACATAAACGCCAAACGTTAAACGTAACATTCTATCAACAGTTAGCCCATGATAGAATGTATGAATATGGATATTTTTTCATTTATTTGTTATGACTTCTGATTACAGATATAATTAAAAGATGCATAACAATTTGTACCAAAAGCATTCAAAAATGTCTGTCAGACATATCTCAGGAATACAACATTTTACTATGTATAACCCCACCCCATTTATTAGTTTTATATAACAGAATTTCCCCAATTGTTTTATTCTTTATTCCATTTTTTTTTCAGTTGATAAATATAAGGATGTGATCTTGTTACCATGGTTGATGTAAACATGGACTGGTAGCTCAGTGGTTATGGCATTGGACTACGGTTCGGAAGATCCCAGGTTCAAACCCCACGACCACCAAGTTGCCACTGTTGGGCAATACATCTCTGCTCAGATGTATAATGAAATAAAAATGTAAGTCGCTCTGGATGAGGGCGTCTGCCAAATGCCTAAATGTAAATAACATAAGACACTACTAAAAATGAACAGCTGAAATAGTGAGTAAATGATATTTCAGTAAGTGTTTTGATCAGCTTCTGCAGCAAGCAATTCTAAAACTAGATTTTTAAATGACTACACCCATAAAAAAAGGAAAAAAAGAAAGAAAAAAAAGGGAGGGGATGAAAGAAAAAAAGGCAGCAAGGACACATCCCCAGCAGCCCCAGAGTAAGGTACCTACATGTATGCCTTTGATGTTCTCTTTCTGATACTACAGATGTTTACCCCTTATCTGTCTCAGTCCCTGGACATCTTCTGATAGTGTCTGTTCTGTACAAATTACAGAATATGCTCATGGAAGACCTCTGAATGAAAACAACTCTCAACGCTGTTTATTCACAAAAGTGCATTTTGTATCACAATCTATCACTTAATCCAACCTGGTTTTAATCATTTCAAGCAGTTCACCATAGTCAGGTAGCTGTACAGCTTGTGTTGGCACATAAAGATTTTCTATTGAGAAAGCCACTGCTGTTAAGGATGTTCCATTTCAAACAAGACTGGCTGGGAATCAAACCCAGGCCTTTCGCATGGCAGGCAAAACATCTACCATTGAGCCACCAATGGTCACTGAAATATGGACTTAATGTAATGATACAGTATCATAAACAAGTTAATTAAAGTCACCAAGGTGCAGGTAAACACAATGAATACCATTTGACTGCAGTAAAGTGAATACAGGGAACTGATGTCTGTCAACATAAGAATCTTATAAAATGCAAATATGTAAACACATGGCGGGGGGGGTGCCATTTGTGATTTTCGTCTGTACCATGACTGAATAATCATACTGTAAATTTTGCAGGTGTAGTAATTTCTTGCTATTGCAGCATGTTGCTCAGCAGCCCAACATTCACACATTCTAATAGAGAATACGTGGACCTGTTAGCATTCACCTGCCGCAGGAAATATATAAGAAGGTAGTAGCTAGCCTCAAGCCATAATGGCAATACGATCTTTCATTTCCGTACCAGAAAACGACTGTCTTCCACAAATTCCACTGCTGTCTTGCTGTTCCGTCGGGTCATTTACTATCAGCTGAAAATTGTAGCCATCTGTGAACCTGTGTGTGAATTTTATAACTAAGCTTTTATTGAGTTGACCTTATCATTGCCATCTGAAACAGCGAAATGCATCAGCAGCATTTTTATGGGCTATATACTGCTTCTTTCTATTTGATTATTTGTCAACACAATATAGCAGTGACCAGCCAGGGGGAAAAAAGGCATGAGCTAGACATAAACACTGAATTTTCCCGCAACATTCTAACACCTTTCTTCTTTCTTGCACCTTCTTCCTAGGAACATCATTTTAATTAGATTTTTTTATACAAGCTGCCAGAAATGCATTGCTCTCACACCTTGGTCATATCAGTTCTGTGCTTAAATGCAGCTCAGGTGGTGATATATAGCAGCAGGATTGCAAGTCGTGAGGATTTTAATGATTAATGGGATTAATTTGTTTCATGATGCATCTCAAGGCTTTTGATGTCTTTATTCCTTCAATCCAACTGACATCAACTTGTGCTTTACACAAATGAAATATGCATATAAAAAGTTGACAGTATACCCATATGGTTATTATATGCCATGAAATAACTTAATAAAAAAAGGCTGTGGTCACCTACAGTATATGGCTGTTAGAACACATGCTAAAACCAACACAAGTGAAAAATAAACAGTTCTCTTGCACAGTAGAGATTGGAGGAATGATAATATCAGTGATGTATTGTGATTCTTTTGTGTGGCAATTCATGCATCCAAATCTTTTTTCGCACTTGAGGTGGTAAAATTTTGCTGTTTCTCTATAATCCTGTAGATGGCACACTCTAAATTATTTACAACGCACAGCATTCTACGCAAATTATTTGCCAAGTCAGTTCAGAATTGAAACAAAATCTGAAAAACATTTATATAGAATCGGGATGTTTATAAAATCTTACAAACTCGCAATATCCTATATACTGAATCGGCACCTAGGTATCGTGATAATATCGTATCGGTGGACCCTGGTGATTACCCATCCCTAATGCACAGTAATGTTAGCCAGCACCAGTCTGTTTGCAAGCTAAAAAAAATATATGACTTACTATTACGACATTTTTTAATGCTGTAATGTATGCAATAATTTCTTTTCTTGCATACATTCTACAGTATTGAAAGTGGACAAAAAGCCACCTCTTCAGTCT
Organism: Clariallabes teugelsi; assembly: GCA_030014215.1. Classification (NCBI taxonomy): domain Eukaryota; kingdom Metazoa; phylum Chordata; class Actinopteri; order Siluriformes; family Clariidae; genus Clariallabes; species Clariallabes teugelsi. The sequence continues at coordinate 14,124,830 of JAQMYG010000007.1, forward strand.
CAATTACTTTAGATTACTTTAGGTAATTGTTAAAGAATTTATTTGATCTTTATTTGATTTATTGGCCTTACTAATAGCAACAATTTGTGTGCATGTTTTTTTTTTTTTTTTAACTTGTGCTACAAGAACCAAAAAAAAAACCCACTAAACAAAACCCAAATAACAACATGGTGAGAAAAAGAAGTGGGGGATTTTGCCTGGCCTTGGAGGAAAGCACAACAGTAAAGGGATGCACATGGATCTTGAGATTTCCACCCATATCACCGAGCCTTTGAGAGTGCTGAAAAAGATTAACCAGGCTTGACAAGCCTTTTCATTGATTAAATCTGTGTTAGTTGGTAGAAAAGGGCAGCTGGAAGCAGGTCAGGCCTTTTCACCTTTTCCTCTGTTCACCTCAACTAGTGTTTTATAACAAACACAGATATGAATATTAAAATATTGATTACATTCACAGATATTGCTTAAACGGAAATGCACAGTACAATTTAAACAGTTTATCATTTTTAAAAAAGAAGGAAAGGAAATAATCAAATTCAATGCTTCTGGAAAGATGAACGTTCAAATTGCTACACTTCACATAGATTACATTGTATAGGATTACAGTATAGACAAGTTTAATTGTATAGATTTTTTTTTTACTAAAAATCAATAAAAACTGATCAAATTATTCAGAGGAAAGAAAAAAAAACATTTACAATAAGATTTCCGTGAGCTGCTGTGAGTCATACTGGTAATCCTGTCATAGTAATTCACAGTGACTTCTGTGTCAGCACTGTCGGGACGGATTTTGCAGGAAATTTGTGAGCATACGTCCTACGCCAGGACAGATATGTCAAAAGAAATCAAGCACAAAATCAAGCACAAATTCAGGCACGAGCAAACAATATCAGGCTACAAGCGGTGGAAAGAGAACTAAGAAACTGTAACTGATTAAAAATGTGTCAAAAAACATACTGAACTTCTGCTATCTTACCTCAAAATTAATCTTTAGACTTTGATTTTAACTTTGTTTAAAGATTAATTAGTTAAATTATGTTTGTTACTGATATGCATTTGATTTGGAAATGCGGTAATAGTTGGGTCAGACTTCAGATGCTACAAAGTGCTTTAAAAATCAAAGTAAAATTACTTGTAAAAAAGTGGAGGCATTCAAATTTACAGAAATCTCAAATACAGTACAAAGTACAATTACTAAAGTATTTTCCGGGTGACTGGCAGTGACTGGCATGAGCGGCCATCAGAAGCCGCGATCAAGAGAGAGATTAGAGCGTAGAGTCTGGTAATGCACTATAAAAAGAAAAAAGTCAGCCCTGACAGAGAGTTTATCTTTTTTCCCCTGTTGTGGCATTTTCTGTTGGCTAGTTTAGTTGGAAGCTAGTGAATGACAGGAGATTTATCCTCAGTTGGGTTTTGCATTAGAAGTTAGTTGAGAAGATGTTAGGGTGGGATTATGTTTGACATATCCGAGTTGGCAGATAACATATGCATATGCATTTCCAGCCAATTCCACTGCTGACACAGAGCTGACTGTGGACTACTATTTCAGGCCTGATAGCGGGACTCAAATCAGCTCAGAAACATCATGATATGAAGTATTTTTTTCATCCTGTCATATATAATTTTTTTTAACAAATAAAATCTATACACTGTAGTTTTAACATAACGCCAAATGAGACATAAACCAGGATGGGAGCCAAGAAAGATGGATTTCATCTAGAAACATAAAAATGTGTGAGATCACTAGAGATCTGGGAGTTTACTGCATAATTTCGAAACATACCAGATGCCTCAAGCAACTGAATAAGTAAAAGCACCAAAATCTAGAAAAAAAAAATAGGGTGATGCATATAAAATTTACTCTTCATTCATATTTTACTCACCGTTACTATATACACATAAAATAAAAATAATAATAAGGTCTATTTGATAATTTGGAAAAAACATGCAGTTTCTTCCACTCTTTTATGCAGTTTAGGCTGCAATCCCTGTTTAGAGACCTGCAAACCCAGATCAATTACATAAAATCCCTGACAGAAAATCTCTTGTGTCAGAGTTTTACCTTTATCCAAATTGCTGTTTGATTAAAATACGATGGATATTTTAGCTGTGTCTGGGGCCACTGTAAGAAAGAATTTCTACAGAGGATCTTAAGTCTTTAGCCTTTTCACACACAGTGTCCACACGTATTTGCAGTTAATCTATGGCTGTTATTAAGGAACAGTAAGATGTTAATCACCTTCGAATCATCATTAATTATCATTATCATTACTGTAGATTAACCTAAATTATTATGCTGATTTCTGTTGTTCTCTAGACAATTTGCCATTCTCAATGTGACATCTTTTCAAACATTCAAGAAAAAAGCCCTGATAATTTAAAATATGTGTTTTGATTAGCCTCCAACAAAAATCATAGCTTTTTAAAAAACAAATCTGAAATCAACTGCATCAAGCAACAATCCCATGCTGCATAAACTGACTACATGTCAATAATACTGTTATATCTAGTTTAAAGTGTTACAGCATATTTTGTATTATTTAGATTTTTTTAATTTGTGAATGTTAATTATTTGTACTCTTTGAAGAAACTCATGGTAAAAACTATAATCCATGTCAATCTATGGTTAAACTGTTGTTGGCAAAAACAACAACAACAACAACCTTAACATAATCCATCCATTCACTTTCCATGATGTTTATGCTGTGTAGGGTCACGAGGGGCCTAAAGCCCATCTCAGGGCACAAGGCAGGGTGCATCAGTAATAGGGAGCCAACTCAGCCAAAACACAAGTACACACAATCAATTACACACTATTGGGAAATGCCAATCAGCATGTCTTTGGATTGTGGGAGGAAACTGGAGCACACAGAGGAAAGCATAGGCAGAGCATGAAAACTTCAGAGACTGGATATGAAATTCGAACCCACATCCACTAAGGCACAGTGTAGCCCAAACTACATTTTCATTTTGGAAAATAGAAAATAACCCACAAGTTGCATCAAAACCAAACATTTCCAAAATGGGAGAAGAGAAATAAAGAGAATGGGCATCTTTTAAAACCCTTGAGCAGATTGATTCATAGCAACTGTTGTCACCATATTAGATTAACTAATGAAGGATCAAATGAGCGGAATTTATAGCAGGTCGTATGGAAGAGTAAAACAAAACAACTGGATGATTATCAAAGGAAAAAGAGCAAGCGTCAGGGTAATGTCAACTCTAGAGACAATATTTGCATTCCAGATTCAAAGATGTCTGCTGTGCAACTACCTGTAAACTTTTATTAAGCCAAATTTACTGCCTCCTGTCTCATTATTTCCTTGTTAAACATTACACCATCCAACACTGTACCCAGTGTCGTCTTCTTCCTGGCTACATCACACCAAACAAATAACATGCTGGATGTTTTAGTATCAAAATAATCATAGTGTTTGTGTTTAATGTAAAACTTAAACTAATGAAATTGGCTTCCTGAGCTTAATAATATTTGACTCATCGAATGAACAACTAAATTCTTCTGACATTTAAAGCACTTGGTAAATGCCCTTATCCAGAGCGGCTTACATTTTTATCTCGTACAAGTAAGGCATTTGCTCAAGGGCCCAACAGAGACAGACTGGTGATGCTGGGGTTTGAGCTTGTGACCCTCTGACCAGTAATTCCAACGTCTTAAACAATAAGCTACCCCTGCCTCAATACCCCTGCCTCAATATTCTCAATAACAAGAATATTCTCACCCATCCACTGTACATTGGGGAAAAAAATATTATATCTTATTATACATTATATATAATATATAATATTATATATTATTATTATTATACTCTGCAGTTGCATCTAAATTTTGTACATGAAATCTTTTCTTATGTCATTAAAATTAGTAGCTGTGTAAGAATATACTCAGAATAAAGTTCAATCAAATTCAAATTAAAGCTGTGGTGTTGTTTTTAGAGTTCAAAGGTCTGTCAATGCACTACATGATGACAGCTTATCTGAATAATTTAATTAAAATACAGCAGTCACTGCTAATTTACATAAGGGACAAAAATTAAAATGACTCATTTGTGAAATTTCACTTCAACAAATTTCCATTTTTCATAAAGAGGATGCTTCGTGTCTTGACTCAGTCATGTTTTGTAGATATTAAAGGAGTTTCGGTATCTGAATAATTAGTTTGACAGTGTACGTATTGTTAGTTCCATCATAGGTTTGCATCTGATGCAGCCAGAAACCCCTGGATCCTTTTTAAGCAGAAACTTAAACTCCTTGTGCATTTTGTTAAATTGTTAAATCCACCTCAACAGATTATAAATGTACCTGAGGGACCACCTCAGATTTACCTTATACTTTCAGAATTTATTTAATTACGTATAGATAGGTAGATACTATAGATAATAGCAAACCTGGCAAAATTTTAGTTCTGTGATTTAAAAAGGGTGTGGTCCTGTAAAAATAAGTACTACATTCTAAATGTAGGAAATTGTCTAGTTTAAGATGTGATGTTAAAACCTCAAGGAATGAATGCAAAAATGGCACATTCCATGGAAGAAAACTGAAATTCTTTTTTTTTTAATATATATATTTTAAAATTGTTCAATCGTATAACATTATTTTACACCATAATTGCACTATAATGGAGTCTTACAGTGCTATAATAAAGGTCATCATTACACTTCTGAATTTAGTTAAATATAATATGGGCATTGCATATCAGCAGTCAGGAAACTGCCATGAATGTGCAGAACTGTAGCTGTTCCCGAGGGCACGGTCCCATGAATTTATTTACATTAACTGTATTGTTTTTAATTGGTTGGTGTATTTGCGTTCTGGCTCATGTTCATCTTGCATTTGTTGTTGCTACTCTGTTACTACTAGTGGTTAGCTCTAGTCCATGCCAGTGCCGTAGTTTATATTCATAGTCAAGTTTCCGTTGCCTGTTTGTTTTATGCTTCACAGTGCTTAATAAACAGCCTATACATGCATGCTTGCATCCCCTGAGACATGATATAATAAATTTCCTCTTCATTCCCATAAACCTATTCCTGGCTACATCACACCATACATAACAACTGGGTATGTGCAGAGTAAGGAGCATTTCTAATTAGCTTATTTATAAATTCTAGATTTTCTCAAGTGGGCAAAAGTATAGATTTATTCTGTATACTTTTTTTTAAACATTGCAAACATTTGTGGAAAACCAGGGGAAAAAATCATCTTAAGCTTCATAAAATTTCTTTGTGTGATATTCCTTATTCATTAAATGACAAAAGCAACCAATATTTATTCATTCATTCTCTATACTTATCCTGAACAGGGTCACAGGAAGCCGGGAGACCCAGGGAAGTCAGACACCACTCAGACACTACAGGCAATTTGGAAATAGAACTTACAGTAACCTAATCGAAATGTCTTTGGACTGTGGTAGGAAACCCACCAAGCACGTGCAGAACATGCAAACAAACAAACAAACAAACAAACAAACAAACAAACAGAATTTCTGTTTTATACAGTATACAGTATATAGTTGTCAACACCATCAGGTAAGAATTTTTGGTGTTTGTGTATTCATTTTTAGTAAATTCTTCCCACAATAGTGTATTTTTAATGAAGTATTACATTTTAGTTTGTATTATTAGGATTACTACTTTATTGTTTTTAGGTAAAAAGGATGGATTTTTCATAACAACTTTACATAAGTTAAATACCATCTTTTAATGTCTGACAGAGTTGACGAAACTCCTCTAATGCACTGAAAATGTTATTTGTACAAAAATTTGGTCAAAAAGTTGGATAACTGGACATAGCTTTAAATCTATAAATAGAAAGCCAGCGGCCACACAAGAAAAGGAAAGATTGCCTAAGATATAAGGAAGATACCTTAAAAAAGAACCAGAATCAAAAGCGAGCACATCGTCTTCTGGCAGAACACCGTCAGAACACAAGCTCGTAATCTAGAGTTAATATTTGAGAGCTGAGCTCTTACAACAGGACCTGAGCTCTAAAAGCATGAAAGCCTGGTCTGTAATTTTCCCCTTTGATTAGTTTCAGTGTCACTAGTGATCACCTGGATGCTTATGGATGACAGCAGCGATTTACAGAAAGCCTAGGGCTGCTGTAAGATCAGAGATATCACCTCTCTCAGTGACTCCAGTGCAGATGCATCCTGGCAATCAGTGTTCCTCAGCGTAGTGATAAAAATGAAGCTTTTTTTTTTTTGCACCGTGATGCTGTTTAGCCGTATTCAAAAATGGCATGACGCAGCCACAACCCGCTGGATTTGTTACTGGATGCGGTCCAAAGGCACAGGAGCACACGTGTATGTTATAAACGTTATTTCTTTAAAAATGAGTTCAGAATCCATTAATCATCATAATGACAAAGTGCAGTGTGAAAACTAGGCCTGTAATTGAGTTTATTTGTTAGTCACCATAGGGGCTAGGAAATGAAAAGCTATTTCTTCCTGCTGCAAAAAATGCTTAACAAGCAACAAAGATTCAAACTCAATGTTTTTTGCTGTCGAGGCTTGAAATGCAACATTATTCCATTCTGTTTACCTCTAATGGATGAGCTCACTCTTTCAGTAGTACTACATAGAAATTATATTGTTTTTCTAATATACCAGATCTGTTAAATTCTAGATTGTCATTGGTCGGAAAGTGCAAATCAGATACTGAACATCACACGACCACAACACACACCACATGAGATTAAAGCACACCTCAATCATGTAGTATAATGTGCGCTGGTATTGTGGCTGTTTGGCCTTTCTTATATAGCGAATATTTATGGTTCACATGCTCATTCTTGAGTTTGTTTTGTATGTACTTATTGTTTGTTAAGAAATAATTTGCACTTGAATCCATCTGTGCTATCAATCTGTGACATCTCTAACAGCAACTCTGACAACGGTTTCCAGCAAATTACTAAATGGTCATACTAAAAGCAAATTTACAAACACGTAAACCTTTTTTTTTTTTTTAGAGAAGATAAAACAGAACAGATGAGTTTGGCTTTGCATTTTTTTCTGGTACATGACAAGCTATGTATTTTGTCTTATGCAGAGGTGTCAAGTAACGAAGTACAAATACTTCGTTACCTTACTTAAGTTGACATTTTGGGTATCTATACTTTACTGGAGTAATAATTTTTCAGCCGACTTTTTACTTCTACTCCTTACATTTTTAAGCAATTATCTGTACTTTCTACTCCTT
>JAQMYG010000007.1:14132806-14154652 GCA_030014215.1 Clariallabes teugelsi
CTGTTGAGTCTGGTTCCTCTCAAGGTTTCTTCCTATTGCCATCTCAGGGAGTTTTTCCTTGCCACTGTCACCCTCAGGTTACTCATCAGGGACAATCTGACGATTGTGATTTATACATATTTTCTCACACATTTCATACTGATTTCCTTAATTTTTTTTTTATTCTGTAAAGCTGCTAACAATGAACATTGTTAAACCACTATATAAATAAAATTGAAATTAATCTGTATTTTATACTGAAAAATCACAATAGCACATTGTATTTTCTTTATTAAGAAATAACAAATGAATATACTAACCGTTTTTTTGTTCCAGCATTATGGATGTGACATTTGGACTTTTGGGCTTAGTATCAGTGAATTCACCTGCATAACTTAATTTTTATAACCATTTACATCCTAAAATTATATAGCATTTTTATCAGCATTATGAATGTGACATTAAATGAACACACATGGAGAAAGCATTACACTTGTAATACATATGTACAGTATACGTGTACTGTACTTATCCCAGAAAAAAAAAAATCGATACTCAGACACAAAAGCTGCCCTTAAGGCCAATTCTCACTTAAAGACCATTTTGAACCATTTTTTTTTGTTACCTCTTCCCTTTGAGATGGTTTAATACCACATCAACCCCATGAGACTCATGACTCATCTGTCCTGCTGCACTCTTTCCCCATGTGTTGTGACATTCCTTTTCAACTGCACATGTAAAGGAAGCACAAAACTCCATTTAAACCACATCTCTCTACCATGCATCAATATTCTGACTGTTCTGCCTTCTGATGGAAACATATGAAAAAAATAAGCTATTTGAATATATACGTGTTCATAAAAAATAAAAAAAACACTGTTGTGTTATAGTGTTACATAATTTCGTTAATCATTCTGTATAATGCTGTATCTTTTCAAAATGCTGCTAATGAGTCACAGAGCAGAATAGTGCAGTCTCAGAAAAGCATTACCTGTGGCATCTCTGCAGATTACATGCCACACAGTGTACGTATCTATCCAATGACGGAAACTTCAAAGCACTTTTTGTAAGTTGCTCTAGATAAGAGCGTCTGCCTAAATGTAAATGTAAATCATCCGCATACATGTCTACTCAGAGTTGATTACAACTGGCTAGTGTCATTGTGATTGACAGGGGAGAGCGAGTAGCCATCCCTGCCACCCAGAGTGCACGGCCAATTTGGCTGTCTTGGACTCCCAGCCATGAGTGACTATAGCATCAATGCATAAGGCATCAAGTCGAACAATTTCCACTCTGGGGAAATATTATGGAAGAATAATGATAACAACTCATTACACTTTCACAATTACATCCTATAAAGTCAAGCAGTAATAAGTACAGTATGTTGAAAGGATGTTCTGTATGAGCAAAACGTGACAAGCATCAAACACCAGCACTGAATACCAAACCTCCACCGGGACCAAACTAGTTATACAGAGTCAGTTAACAAACGTCAACGTCAGTGAGTGGAGATCAGACTGCATGCGTCGCTGTCTGTGTTTAGAACAGTGACTGACCCCATTATACACGTTAAGCTGAGTATTAGACAACTCAGTGAAGCAAATAATATCCTTTTGACAAGAGAGTTAGTTGAGTGAGACATGGCATCTGAGTGAACCTCAATTTTTGACAAAACACTGACCCCTAGTGTGAGCTTCAAAGCAAACCACACACAAAACCTGGGATATTCATACACGAAAGACGATTTTCACATTCACAATACACTCGTGAATTTTGAACATTCAAAATTCACAGTTGTGCATCTGTGAATTGTGTTTTGCATTTGTGAAATGTATATTATGAATATATGTGTGTGTGTGTGTGTGTGTGTGTGTGAGTATATATATATATATTGTGCATGTGAGTTCTTTTTTGTGAATTTTTTTTTTTTCGTGCACGTGAATTGGGTTTCACACGTGAATTGGCATACGCATGTGTGCATCGTGTCTTTTGTGTGAATTATTAATGAGACTATTTTGCTTCCATATTTGATGCCAACGCGGTTTGAGTGATAGTACTCATCTCTGGTCTGTCTCACAAACCTCTATAGATGTCAGATCCATAAAGATAAGCCCCTCATCCATCAGTCATCCATCACTATGACTGATCACTCACATCTTTAAGACAGAGGTAAGACACAAAGGAATTTAAAATGTAAAATAGTTTACTGCAGATTTTCTACAAAACATTTTCAATTCCCATCCACGACATCCAGCAACTAAGTAAGGAAAGACAGCAATATAGATTATTAAAACTATGATTTGTGGACTGCTTTTAGACAATATAGGACAAATCTTGCATCCACCAAAAACCGAATTTCATCTTTTCTCTGAGCGTAATTGGTCTCATTCAGAGTTAAACAATCTGAAAGATTTACTGCAGTAAATGTGCACATCAGCATTCAGACCTCACATACACTACCGTTCAAAAGTTTGGGGTCACTTTCTAACTCCATGATCGTTCCTGATTCCAAACTTTTGAACGGTAGTGTATGTTGGGGCTTAAGTGATAGGAAGGTGAGTGTGAGAATTACATCAGGGGTAGAGTTTTGTTTCTAATCATGTCCAGTGCTATTGTCTGAGTTTTACTGGTTTTATGGGCGAAACTATTTAGTGATGCCAATATTTTGTACATTCATGTGAAGACAATATACAGGTAGTGCGCATTTCTTGAAACCACTGTAAAAAAAAAAAAATAGGCCGTGACTATTAACATGCAGTATGCGGTGCATACAATTTTTAGTCCAACAAGGACACTCCATTCGGTCAAAAGACACCCAAAAATCTTACAATCTATCCAAATAGTTACTCATCATTTCTGGTTACACACATTTCTGATAAGATATTTGATAAGTTATTTCTCTCTGCAATGTCTGATGTACAGAACAACAAAACAGGCAGGAAACGTATAATACAACACTCCTGCATCAAAACTGTAATCCTCAGATAAGGGAGTTGGTCCTCAAAGCTTTAACATCTAGATGAAGACAATCCAGAGTGTCACAGGAGGTGCACTACGTATGTCCTCCCAGACACACACAAGCATTAACTGCATTTCAAAATATTATACTGTGTTACAATATAGGAAGTGTGTGATAGAAGACATCGTTAGCTTTCCTTTCATGTCACAACTGACTGAATTGTTAAAAATGCTTTTTTTTTTTTTTTTTAAATCCTGGATAGTGGATTCTCATACTGGATTATACTCTAGTCACAGCTATGATTTTAAAAAGGAACTGGGTTATGATCATGGGACATTGTAATGACCGACATGACACCATATTCTCAGGCGTTACCTGTGTTTGCATTTTGTGATCTGTCTACCAGAAATTCTCGAATTTTCTCCACCCACAGGTACAGGATGCTCTCTCCAGGATTTTCCCTTCCAGGATAAACAGTAACACATCCAGGTTACGTGAGTCAGACAATTAGATTACGATTACAATGTCTTCTGTAAGGAAATGCTGATTTAACATTTATGGAATATGTTTTGTAACATCTCATTACCATGAGAAACTACATAATTTTTATGTTATTAACTACAAGAAATAGAATAAAGAGTAGCAGGTGAGAAAATTACTCTTTAAAGCTGCTATAGTGTGTTTTGTAGACTTTCCACAAGCTTAAATGCAATGATAAGTTTATTAAAAGTGTGTTATTCTTTCATTTTTTAAAAAGTAATGGCAAATTGCTAATGGTGTAGATTAATACATTGTGATGCTTCATCACTGGAAAGTAATCAGGTGTCATTGATTATTTTCCTACAAGTGTTTTATTCTTTATACATACAGTATTAAACTCACGACTCAGTGTATATTGTATAGACCAGCATTGCTGTGAGCGTCGCTGTAGAACTTACAGATAGAGTTCCTCGAGGCTGTTTGACAGTGTGATTCTGTCCGGACCCCTTAACCATGAAGCACTAGAAACAAAACAAAACAAACATTTGTATTTGGTTTAATTACAATTAATTAATTAATTATTGGTATTAATGACGAATATATTTTCATTTACAGAAAAGACTTATGCAAGGATTTAAAGAAATTATTTGGTGAAAACAAGAACTTTCGATAAGCTCTTTCAGCAAACTTAACTTTGCTGAAAAAAATCCATTAAGTAATATAAAGCAATATTTTGGTGAAAAAACTTTTCCCCTCAATCTTATCACGAACACTGTGTATCAACAAAAGAAATGTTTTGTGCCTTTGCATATAGTTTTTGTTTCCACAGTGTATGACGAAATGGGTACTTCACTGTTTAACATTTTTAAAAATAATGATTAAACCAGTATGTGGCGTTCTTGTATCTTATCATCTGATCAAGTTCGTCTCTTCATTTTTGCTCAACTACTTCGAGTACAGCAGCTATCACTGTCTCTCAACCCCCTCATTGCACACTCGGCCCTAAATCACATCACAGCACCACTGTTTCTTGTCCTCTGTGGGAGGAGTGGACTGTACTGAAACCTTTTCTGTTTCTGGTACATTGGTACCTCTACTGCCGCTCCTAGAGTTCCCAGAATCAAACGTAAGCAACGGTTATCACACAATGCATAGTTCTCAATATGTTAACTCTGTTTATGCCTCACCAGTTAGATTTATTGTGGCTTAAAGTATCGCTTTGTCCGAAGGTATTCTCCCTCTGTGGCTATTTATCAATGTGTGATAAATACTAGCAATGTAAAATCTATTCTCAAAAATATAGATTTTTGGTAACTAACAATCGAGATAATAAAGATAAAAACTTGCATAAAAATATGTCTTTTAATGAACTTTCCTGATTAAACAAAATCTAAAGCCAAGGAAAATCAAAGTAGTAAAATATAACTATTAAGATGGCAGATGGCAATTATGGGAGTTAAGTTGAAATGTTAAGAAAACTGAGATTAGGTCTGTGGTGAAGGGCGCGGTCAGGTGAAATGAAGGGTCGGAGAGTAAGGTAAGTGGGAGAAGGACACATACCTGAGAAGAACATAGTTAATTAGTGTGTGTGTGTGTGTGTGTGTGTGTGTGAGTGCTGCTGTGAGCTGAAAATAGTGGAGAGTGCAACAGCCTGTGTTTGTGTGTGTATGTGAGAGAGAAAGAGAAAGAGAGAGACAGTAAGAAAATTTGCATGCAGAGCTCAAAAGCTAGCAATAAGGCGCGCGCGTGTGTGTAAATTTAACTTAAAAAGGCTTATTGAGATCTGAAAAATAAAAAAACATCCTCTTCACTAAATCCCTATCATCCACATTCTCTTCAGGTGTGAATCCTTTCCCAACTACCCAACTCTCGCGTCCTTCACAAAGCGCCCACATCCGCACAAACTCTTTCCCTCTGATTCTGCCGGCTGTTTTGCTCGAGTTAAGAGTGAAACATTCTCACACTCCGGAGATTTTTGATCATGAAGGTGTTTGCCATCGCGCTATTACTTACTTTCCTCCAGTAAGCCTGACAGCTACATATCACAGCTTTCACAGTTTGCGCAGGAATCAAGCGTGATTACGTCATGAACGAATTGACATTTAAATTAGTTGCCAACTAATCCGATTATCAATTTAGTCAATAAAGTCGATTAATTGTTGCACTCGTATACCCTGCATGGGTTTCTACAATGAACGCAAGTATATTTTGTCCAGAACACAAAAACACAAAAGACTTACTTTATTTGGTATACTGGAGGCGAAGAGCTTGGGTAGTCTTCAGGAAGTATGACCTTTGAAAAAACAAATTTTGTTATAAACTTATAATAGTGTAATACATTAATAATGACAAAATAATAAAATAGACGGCAGTCTAGTTTGACTTGATTTATTTTTACTTGATGTAAAAATAAATACACACAAAAAAAAGATTTAAAACAGTACTTTGGTGGATATTGGTATAACTGTTTTCTCTGAAAATCCATTTGTTGAAAATATGGGAAAATTCTAATGATAGTCTGATACAGTCTGCCTCGTGTTAAGTGTTGCACTATTTTAATTCAAAAATAGTGATGGCAGGAATAACAGCACAGTTTACACACGCCTGTTGTCCACGTACCTGTAAACAAACAGAACATTTCGGGACAGAAATATCATCTGATATTTTGATGCAAAACACCCTCGAAGCCTCGTCGATCACACACCACTCGTCCCCATAAATAGATGAAAGGGCTTCGATTTCTTCAACCTAATAAAGTGAAATCAAAGTCATTAAAGATTAACAACTTTCTATCACTCACAAACAAGATCTTTTACATAAACGCATTTATATTTAAAATGTGCTCATGTTTTAGAGCTTATCCTCAGACCTGCTTCTGCAGATCCTCAGCATTTACTGTAACTGTGTCCATTTATGTTCAACACATTGCTGTTTCTGCAGTGAAATTACTCAGGTTTGCCAGCAACTTACTGACACCAGGGGTAAATCCCAAACAACTCTATACGTCCTTCATGACTGCACTAGGTAAGTTGGGAAAGTAAACCCTATGTAGTACACCCTATACATATACATCAGGGAAACATTTGAGATTGAGCCTATAGCAATGAACGTAAAACCCGGAAGTGATTCAAACATTTCTTATAATTGATGTGTCGCATTTGTAATATTTGTTTCACTTTTACATACACTTTTATTCCAATTTTATTTTATTTTATTTTATTTTTTATAGTTCAAAGAGCTCGTGCAAAGCAACACTTCCGGGGTCAACCCCGAGCTCTGTCACGTGGGACGTGACGCGTATTTATACTTTCTAGAAACCCAGCGAACCTACTGTACCTTGAACATGTAGTTAGTGTAGGGTAGCGGTGATGGACAAGGTGCATGTAAAATACCCACGTGTCAAAGGTTAAACATGAGGTGGAATATTTTTTCCAACATAATTTTATTCCCCGAAAATACCGTTGGAAAAGAACACTACCTTCAATCAATGCACAATCTCACACGCATACAGACACAAATTTAAATATTTATTAGTTTCTTTAAATGAATTAAAATTAATTAGTTATAACTTTTCTGTTTTGAGCCTACATAGCAACACTGGTGACACTGGGTGGGGGGGATACTTTTCTGACAATGATTTACTAAGGTATAGAAACGAGATACAAGGGGTATTAAAAAGTTTCAAGAATAGCTCTGTTTACAAGGAATTGTCGATGCACAATCCCACGAATGTCTAAAAAGACAGTAAACATGCACTGGTGGAGCTGCCTCGCTGCCTCGCTGCCTCGCCTTTTTCGAGACTGTTGCATTGTCTCAGGGTCGAGCCCATACACACAAGTTTTTTTCACAGGTAATGATCCTCGACATGAAGGACGAGTCATCCACGGCACCCTGACGGAGTTCCTGGCAGACTTCAAAGTGATGTTCCTTCTGCTTCTGGGTCAGCAGCCTGGGACGCACTTGGCGCACCCCGACAATGGCAGCATTGTTGTGGCTTGTTCTCCAACGATCATCAGGGGTTGAGCTCATTGAAGGTGAATCTTCCTGATCGCTCGTCGTTTTTCAGTGTTCTTCCGCTTTTGAAGCGCACATGCCACTCAAAACACCTCGAGCAACCCTTACAGTATCACTGTAAACTTGCGAATCAAGTCAACCCTCTCTGTGCCAGATTTGCCCAGTTTCATGCAGAATTTCATGTTCACTCTTTGTTCTAACTTGCTGTCCATGATATAGTAATATGCGCTAATGCACATGGTCAGAATAGCACCAGTTGCACTGCTTCTAATGTACACAGGATGATGTTTTTTGGCACACTGACTTATGAAGGTCAGTGCTCCGGAGCACCACAGACCTGCTCTCAAACTAATGCCTGCACGCAAAGTCTGGGGGCTTATACAGTATAGGCGTGCTTCCAGGTGTCACGCATTTCCTCTGGCTGCATCTTAGGCGGCGTTGCCTAGAGACCGCGCATGAGGTTGGCGGCGGTTCTGTCTGTTCAGAAATCCGCAATGTAGCTGCCTGCGGGTTTACCTGCAAAGAGACCCCTGGCGTTACAGCTCCTGAAGATGTGGTGTGCCGAGATGGGTGTGGAAACCTTTAGTGTGGTGTACGCACAGTCCTGACTTCAATCCAAATTAACACCTTAAGGATGAACTAGTATATCGAGAGCATGACAGGTCACCTTACTCAATATCAACGCCTGACTTCACTAATGCTTTTGTGGATGAATGCATTGAAATCCCCACAACCACACTTCAAAAATCTAGTGGAAAGCCCTCCCAGATGAGTGGATATAATAATCACAGCAAAGGGGGGGACTAAATCTAAATTGAGACATGCGAAAAGCACATATGGCTGTGATGGTCAAATGTCCACAAACTACTGTACCTACATTCACTGGCCACTTCATAAGGTACACTTGTTCAGCTGCTTGTTAACGTATCTAATGCATTTAGGCATGTTGGCAGGTCAAGACGATGCTCTAGTTTTAACCAAGCATTAGAGCGGGAAAAAACATTGTCTGGTCTTGATTTCTGCTGCAAAATTCGGATGGGTGGGTGAAAATAAAGAGATAAAAGCATGGATTCATCCTGCCTTGTGCTAACGGTTCAGGCTTCAGGTGGTATAATGGTGTGGGGGATATTTGAGCATTGTTTATAACCACAGGATAACGTGCAATGTCAATAAGCTGAGTTAATCTCAAACTGATTTCTTGACATGATGATGAGTTCACTCTACTCAAATGGCATCCACAGTCATCAGATCTGCAGTTAAACAGAGCACCTTTTGAATGTGGTGGAACAGGAGATTCACATCATGGTGTGCAGTCAAATAAATCGTCAGCAAGTGCATGATGCTATCATGTCAATATGGACCAAAGTCTCTAAGATTCTATCTATCTATCTATCTATCTATCTATCTATCTAGATAAATATATATAAATATATATAAAATGCAGTAAATATTCCTATGTACAGTATGTACCTTGTGTATGTACATGTGGTGTATATATACCTTAAATGTACAAATGTACAAAAAAACAGCAGTGAATTGTTTGTACAATATAAACAAGGTCTATATATATATATATATATATATATATATATATATATATATATATACATGACAGAGAGAGAGAGAAAGAGAGAGAGTTGTGAGATGTATTACAGGTAATAAGGTATAAGTGGTTTACTATCAACGTGTAACTAATGAAGTGGCCGGTGAGTATATACTACTGTATATATGGAAGGTGTACCTAATAAAGTGGACATCGGGTGTTTTTTCCACCTTCATATATAAGAGATAAGCCAAGCCCAAATAATATCCAATCGGAGTGAAGTATGCAAAGCAGAAGCTTCTTGTCCAATAAAAATAAAGAACTTCATGAATAATTAATCGTGTACCAATGTTGTTCTACTTCATGCGCGTTCTCGCTGGCAGAAAAAAACAAGCTACATTTTTAACTTGAAGGTTAATAATAATGGCGACGGCGATATACCTCGAACATTATCTCGACAGTGAGTATACGCCTTTCGCTTCGTCCATGTCTGACTGTGTTTTTCCTCTTTTTTTTATAGGGAAAAAACATCTGGCGCTTATGAGGGCTTTCGGTGGCTTCGCTTATCGGTGTCGGCGCAACCGAGCTAAGCTAAACTAAGCTAATCTTATCTAACTGTAAGGCTGGCCTGGTGATATTGAAATATCGGTCGAGTTGACAAATGGTTTCAAACGTATTAACGTTATCGCCTAACCAGTTACTGCAAACACGTGAGAGCTGACAAGCAAACGGTGTGTTATTGTAATTTATAGCATGTTCGCTCTGTAGCTAGCCAGATAGCTAGGATGAAAGTTTTGCGGGGTTTGCTAGCCTGCTACCTGGCTGGAATACGAACATAGCTAAGTTGCCAGGCAACTAATGCAAGATTTACTAATAACTTTCCATGCGTATTTTTCATTTTATTATTTTAATCTGGGAAGAGTTTGAATCATTGTAGCCAGAATTTATTATTATTATTATTATTATTTTTTTTTACAGTAAACCAAATATTATGGGCCAACTTCCAACTAGCTAGCTAAGTCAGCTGTAAACACAACAGCTGTGCCAGATACACTGGTATTTCCAAGTTCCGATTATTGTTATTATTTTAGCGTGTTTCTCTGCTGTAACACCTGAATCATTAGCTCATCAACAATTTCTTCATTGGGTAAAATGTGTGTTAGATTGTTAGTTGTATAAACAAATTAAATTAATGAATAAATGAATTACAAAAAAAAGTGTCTGTAAATGCCAGAACTAGGACTGGAAAATCTCTTGCTCTCATGTCACACACTGTATCCACGAAAGAAACTACTTATGTGTCATTACAGTTTTAAAAAAATACACAAATATGTTCCAGGCATTGAAAATTTGCCGTGTGAACTACAGAGGAACTTCACCCTGATGCGGGAGCTGGACAACAGGACAGAGGGTAAGTAAGGTCTCGTGTTCATGCGCTCTTTATACATTACTGTTCTGTTCTAGATTTGCTTAAGGAGATCCTACAATATAATTAACAACAATATTTTAATCCATTACTTTTTTTGAGTCTCCTGGTATTTGTAGTCATGTTTAAACCAACTTCAAGTAATCTCACATAAGTAAACCTGTTCATAAACATGGATATGACACTGAATCAGCCAGTCAGATCCTTACAAATGACTTGATGTATAAACCAAATTTTGTGTTGCTATGTGTTTTCAATAAATGATGTTTCCTGTAAACATGCTAGAAAAGAAAGGAGAAATCGATAAACTCGCTGAAGAGTACATCACAAATGTCCGGAACCTCGCGTCTGAGCAAAGGGTGGAGCATCTGCAGAAGATTCAGAGCGCCTACAGCAAATGTAAAGAATACAGTGATGACAAAGTGCAGCTTGCTATGCAGACATATGAAATGGTTAGTGAGTGTAACATTTTCTCCCCCTAAAATGGTGATGTGCTCCAATTAAAAAAAAACAACAAAAAAAACTACTTATTATAACAGTCTTGGATTTAACTGTATTCAATAATGTTAACAACATTGTTATTCAGATTTTTTTATCCATTTAAAAACCCAGTAGTTGCTTAAAATAATGTCATAATGTTTTCTAGGTTGATAAGCACATCCGAAGACTGGACGCAGACCTAGCTCGTTTTGAAAATGAGCTAAAAGAGAAGCTGGATGTCAGTGGTTATGAGAGTCCTGAGAGTAGAGCACTAAAAAGTAAGACTTTAAAACTTGCATGACTTCCTGTAAATATGGGAGGGATGTTGTATGGCAAAATTTGGATAGCAATTAATTGAACTGGTTATTTTCTGGGGCGGAATGATTGTACATAAACTTTAATAGAAGAATTTGGTGTATAAATTGTCATTTATTTTGGTCTTTGTGATATCAACACAGGGTTGAAATTTTACTTATTCTTCAGACTACCTTCCAGTAGCATTCTATTGGGTATTTATATTTAAACACATTTCTTGGCGGAATTGGTAGTTTTGTATTAAATTTGTTTCCTGGCACAGACCCTTCTAAGACTTCTAAGCATGGTTCACAAAATTTTCTATGGGGTTACGTCTATAAAAGCCTGCTTTATCCAATTCACAAAGAACTTTGATTTGTTTGGGGTCGTTGTCCTGTTCAAACACTCGATTTTGTCCGTTTCAATTTGTCTAGCTGACGATTTGATTTCATACTGATGATTTATGAGAGAGTTTTCATTCTTTATTATTCCATCCAGTCTGTGAAATGCACCCATTCCACTGGAAGCAAAACAGCCCTAGAGCGTAATGCTACCACCACCATGTTTAACAGTTGCTACAGAGTTTGAATGTCTCACCGTTATTTCTCCAAAAATGCCTCAGGTCAAAACTTTCCTTCAAACAGCGTTTCTTTGTCCATGGGGTCAGCTGCAGACTTTAGGCTAATGTAAACGTGTCATTTTTGGAGCAGGGGCTTCAAAATAAAATATTGCGCCCCAAATTATTGGGGGTTTCTTCTGATAAAGATGTAATGTTATACAACCATTCTTTCACAGAAAATGATCAGTACAAAGATATCACTAAAAGCCTAATATTGCTGTGGCATCTTGTCTGTAATTAGTGTTTGTGAACTATATAAAGGTATATGGTTTTATAGAATAGCAACATAAATTACAATACAATCAAATTATGGCTGCATTAACTAATTATTAAGGTAGTAAGTGATTCCAGTTTAATGTTCATTTGTCAAATTTTATATAAAAGTGTGTCATAAGCAAATTTTGGAAATGTGTGATAGGGTTTGAGGGTACTAAAAAGCAAGCTTTAGACATTAAACACATCTTGGCTGATCAGACATATTAGGAGTAAGTGGAAAAATGCATTTTTGGCTGAACTGTATTCTAGAAGTTGGCTGACATATTGACTACGTGCACAAAATATGTTCTTCATCCAGATGTAAATTTTTTTTAAAGAATCATTTGAGGAGGAAGGCTTTGTGGTTTTACTTTCTCTGAGCCAACCTCTACATCATGCATTTCTTATACCGCAAATGAGAAAGTCAGGGAATTTTTTGAATTGTTTAGAGGTACTTTGAAGGTTATTTCTGTAAAGCTGCTTCGCGATAATGACTATTGTTAAAAACATACACATAAAATTAAGTTGAACTGAATTGAAGGTATATACAGTAGAATCAAATAATGCAATGTAAAAAGAAAATGCCATAGTTTGAGACAGTCTGAGACAGTATTGTTAAAGCATGGTTGTTTGTTTTTGTCCATTTATGTATAAGACTTATTTACCTAAAACAAATCATTTATTTTTTCTAAATATCTAATTCAGGGGTGCTATTCTCATTCATTTTGGGCTACATTACATTTATACAAATATAATCAGTTTGGTGACCAATACGACAATTAGTCCTCATGTTACTTTAAGACAGTTTATCTGAAATTGAACGCAAGAACAGGCTGAACTTACAAGTATATAGTGTCCTGTAATTTGTATTTACTTCCTTTAACCTTTCTAAATTTTGTATAGTTACATCTTGAAAAATCCATGTCATTTATTGACATGGAGCACTTTATCAGGAGCCCCTATTTGCCTAATTGATTGTGTAACTGAAGTGCAATGCATAAATGGGCTGGTAGCGTCACATAATGTTTGTCAACAATTACAATGAGGAAAAAATTGTCCTTGGCATAATTGTAGGTGCCAGACAGACTAGATGTATTGAGCTTGAGTTTTTCCACAACTGCTGATCTGGTTTTAGGTGACAGTAAGCCTATATAGTAACTTAGATAACATCTCTGGACAAATGTGGTCAGCAGAAAAGCATCTCAGAATGTACACGTACATATTGGACCTTAATGCAGCTGGGTTACAACAGCAGGAAAACACATTAGGTTCCATTACTGGTAACCCTGAACAGAAAGCTGATGCTGCAGTAAGCACAGGCTAACCAAAACTGGACAGTTAAAGACTGGAAAAATGTCTGATCTGAAGAATCTTATTTTATGCTGAGGCACACAGATGTACGGTAAGAATTTTGATCAAAGTCTTTTTTTATTGGAAATATAAACAAGTTACGTATACATACATACATTGTACAAATTTTTTGTTTTCTATCCGTACCCTTCCCCCCACCCCACAAAATAATCAACAACAAACAACAACAAAAAAAAGCTAAACTAAAAAAAAAACAGCCAGTCAGCAGGAAAAAAAAAGGAAAATAATAATAAATAAATAAATTACACATCAAACAGAAAAGGAAGCGAAGGAAGTATTAGAAACGGAGACTAAAAAAGAAATCTTTTATTACAGATCCAATTGATCTGCATCTATATTTTCAAAATGGCTTATAAATGGTTGCCAGGCATCATAAAATTCCTGAGTCGATCCCTTTATAAAATAGCGAATCTTTTCTAGATGGAGAAAATACAAGACCTCTTTAATCCAGTGAGCACCCACTGGTGGCGACGACTCCTTCCACTTAAACAGGATCAGTCTCCTAGCGAGAAAGGAGCTAAAGGCGATCATATTGGCTTGGCGTCATTCAAGCGGGCACCACTTGAGTCAACACCAAAAAGTGCAATAAATGGGGATGGTTGTAATGGTATTTGGCATATTTGATTACAATTTTTAATCTAGTTAATCACGATTAATCGCAATATTAAAATACTCAGATTTACTTGCACTGGCTGGGTAGTATGGGGTGTGGCAAACCTGGCTTGAACCCAGAACCTGGATCCTCAGATCCAAAAACCAACAACCTAGAGCCTTAGCTGCCTGAGCCACCACATCGACTTACATTTAATGGAACCTTGTAAAAATAGTTCCACTTGAAGGTAGCTCGAGCACACTTTGGTTTTATCCAAAGCTTTTTGTAATGAAACTTGCCATTCAGTACACCTGGTGATGTTTCCTCAGTCTTACTATTCGTGTTAAACGTGCCATTATCACACAGCCGGGTAACCGCACTGCGAGGATGGGAAGCCATTAGGGTCAAACTTGGTCATATGATTAATTTACGTAAGAAAATAGTAATTTGTAATTAATCACATGCGTTAACGCATTAATAATGACAGCCCTAATATAAATTGAATTTAATTACATTTAAGTGTAATAATTTTTAATTCACATTTCAGCAAGATTAATCAAGAGGTATATTTGTGCCACATTTAGACGTGTAAGGATTTTGAATGAAATTTAGAAATGTTTCATCTTAGCGTTTAAATCATCAAAAATAAGAGACATTGTGTCGGAAATCGTGGGGCTGTCGAGCTCTGACCATTCTGATCTTTCTTAGTTTCCTTCACGTTTTAGAAAGTATAATGAAACCCGGAGCATCATTTCAGTGGGAATGAACCCAATGGATCGTTTCATTTTTTTTTTTTTCCTGTCTACAATTAGAATCCACTATAACATTCAAAACCGAGCCGCAGCCATTTATTATCTGTTTGATGAGATATGCTAATCAGGCAACTTCAAAGAGGACGAGGCGATCAGGGAGACACGAAGCGCTAACGGCGTTCTGGTGAAATCGCCTAAGAGAGCGCTGAAGGATCCGGACGCTCCGAGGGAAAGACAGGGTTCTTGTGTGAACAGAACTGTCGAGCTGGATGCAGGTGAGAAGGTCAAACATCTGTGTGCTGTTTCTCCAGGACAAATCCGCTCCATCCCCCGACACACAGACTCTCCTGTGAAGAGAGAGACAGAGAGAGACAGAGTGGGGGGAAGAGACTGGAAAGAATTACACTGTGATTTTAGTGATATAATGGCGGTGACGTCTGTTCACTTCAGTCTGTCAATCTTATTCATTCTGTTTTATTGTTCAGCTGCAGAAATCTCTTCCCTTATTTCCTCCTTCATTTTTTCAATCTCTTCTTTACATTCCCTCCTCTTCTTCTCTGTAATTCTGCTTCTCTTCTCTTTCGTTTCCTTCTATTCTCTTCTCTTATTTCCTTCTTCATTTTTCTTTTCCTATGTTGTCTTCTCTTCTCATTTTTTTCTTTTCATATCTTTTATTCTTATCTAATCTTCTTGCGTTTCATTTCCTTTTCTCTTCTTTCTTTCAGTTCTTTCTTTTATTTTTTACTTCTTTCTCTTCTTTTATTCTCGCTGTCATTTTTTATTTTTATTTTCTTCTCCGTTATCTACTCAACTCTTCTCTTATCATCTCATCTATTATTTTTATTCTTCTCTTCTCTCATTTCTTTTTTCTATGATTTCCTCTTTGCTTTTCCTTTAATCTTTTCCTCTTCTCTAAATCCTCTCTTCTTTTTTCATTTTTCATTTTTCTGTTCCCATATTCTTTTTTTTCTCGTCTATTTTCTCTTCTTTTTGTTTCTTTTATTCCCTATTTAATGTTTCATTTATTTATTTTCTCTTCTCTTCTCTTCTTGTCTCATTTGTTATTTTTGCTCCTCTCCTCTTCTCTCCTGTTTTCTTCTTTTGTATGAAATTTTATTACATTCATATAAAAAAAGGAAACAAACAAACAAAAAATGCAGCAGGAAAAGTCTATACAAAACAAAAAAAAGAGCTTCGGCTTTAAGCCACATTACTTTAACACACCTTCCCAGAATGAATAAGGAGTCAAGACTCTTGCCTCTTTAAACCTAGACAGCACGTGAGAGAAAACTAGCTTCGTCGGATGTTTACTGTGGAGATCAGAAGAGACAGAATTATGATAAGAAGCTTAATGAGTTAATAAGCCTCGTGCTCGGTGTTGGTCTCCGTACCCACCTTCACCGCGACCGGGATCAAGAGCTTAATGAAGATTGATGAAATCAGCTGTCTCTTCTGACATTGTGTCGCCCTTGTCACGATGTCCTCATACATCATTGCGTCCGTGGCAAAATGTCAGTTTGATGAAAATGCTGAACTTTGGCAAAAATTGCGAACACATGGCTGGCATTAGGCTGGTACGGGCGAAGGGAGCTGTTGAAAAGATGCACAGCTGGTCTGAGCATTCTTTGTGTGTGTATCTGTGTGTGTGTGTGTGTACGCTTCATAAAAATCACACTTGCATTATTAGCCCACGGGCTCAGAGCAATAAAACTGCGGCAGTAAACAGTTGGGTATGTCGATGTCGTTTATGGGAAAAGCCCACAGCAGTTCTTCTAATGTGTGCGCTTCTAACAGGAGCAGAGTTATAGCGAGAAATGTGAGAAGCTTGACTTCTTGGAATTAAAAATTAACACTGTGTCTGATCTAACACGGTGCGATTCAAGCGTTTGGATTGTTTGCATACAGTATACATCTCTTTGCGTTGTTGGAAACCGAGACGCACTGAAGCCCTGTTCAAATCGAACCGGGACTTGGCCGTCTCATGAGCGGAAGAATGGAGTAAAACCGGTTGACATCCAGCGCAGTACGGTACAGAGACTTTTAGCCAGGGGAAATAATTTGAACAGTTCAAACGTTGTGAACATTCAGCGAGTGGAACGGCTGATCCTTGAAAATCAACAGTTAACTTGTCCCAGACTTGCGCAAGACACACATCTGTCTGTGGGAACTGTACACACAATCCTTCACCAACACCACTCGCACGTTACAGGAACTCGGCTTGGAGTTATCGCCAAATCCACCTGCATGTTCTTACCTCGCTCAGAGGCATTCCCAGATGATTCATGATTGAAGGAGTTCCTGGGAGGCCGGCGTTTCAGGCGTGAAGCAGGCAATCAGATCACGGCTCTGGCGGATTTTATAGAGAAATAAATGGAGATTTTACTCTCATAACTGTGTTTTGTCATTCTGCACAATCAAAAGTCCCACTTTGACTTGAACGGCCCTCGTAGATATTTTTTTTAAACGACAGAATTCTCCGTTCTTGATTAACCTCCTGTCATATCAGCAGCCAGGTTGTTATATTCCTAATGGCAGATGCTCCACAAAAAAAAAAAGCATTTTCAAAATTGCTAAAACATTAAAGCACATCCGCAGAACGAGAATCACTTTTATACACAAACCTTAAACAATTTTCACTTAGTTAGGCACAGCTTTCAGATCTGTATCAGAATTTTTTTGCACAAATTTTAAACACATCCTGCATGGTGGTGCTCTTTGATGTAAAATGACCACAATGGGTAAAACACAGCTGGAAAACACAGTGCATGCACACACACACACACACACACACACACACACACACACACACACATGTGTTCAATCAGTGGTCGGGGTCGAGTCTAATTAGTAAACAGGAAATAAGCCAGTTCAAATGGCATCACTGCGATGGGGGTTTATGGGTGATGGACACCTAAAAGGGGGGGGGGGGGGGTAACACCAAAACTGACTGTGTTCAGCTGGGTTCAGTCACATAAAGAGGGCAAAATAATTGATGAACATGCCATTATAGAAGTGCCTGACCTGTGTGGTGGCAGTCTGACCCCATGGACAGCCATCAGCAGTTATCAGGTTCTCCATCGCTATGTTACATTAGGGTCATACGCCAACATTTCTGGTTCATAATGTTGTCATTTGGGCCAATGTCAGATTTAAAAAAAAAAAAAAAAAAAAAAGACTTTTCTGAGTAGTTTTACTGCACCAAACTTTTTACTATTAGTTGAGTAGATTTGCGAAGAAGAAACGCTACTCTTACTCTATTCGGCTACACACGACTCGTTACTTTTCTAACCATTTATTCTACACATTAGATATTCTTTATTTTTGCCAGACGTGCGAAGACGTAGCAACAATAACGACATTTAGTCAAATGACCAAACAGAAATGCTGCGGGTAAAAAAAATCTTTAATCCATGGTAGACCGTGAAGGAAACATGTCGCGGTTAGTTTAGCTGTTTTATTTAATGTTGCGATGTTAAAATACATAATTAGCAAATAAGCTAGAGGCTAAAAAATATAAGTTTCTTACATTTGTTCTACTGGACACAGTTTATGTTCTAATGTTATTTTCTATCTGCTGAGTCTTGGAGGGCAACTGAATATACAGTACAGTATATCTTACACTGGAAATAGTTTACACTGTTCAAACATACGCATGTTACCTACAGTAGGGATTTGTTTCAAAAGCCTTATGTTGTGAAAAAATGAGAGTAGGAAATTTGTGCTTCTTATTCCTTAATTTTCTATTTTGTAAAGATATTTAGTTTTATTCGTTTATTTTATTACATTTATTTCATTTATTTTACTATTTGGAAATGTCAGAATTTGATTATTTACATTATTACATTATTTCATTATTTTGTCTGGCTGCTTATATAATTGCAAAAAATAAATAAATAAATCGGACATTACGATGAAACAGTTACTCAGTACTTGAGTATCTTTTCACCGAATTCTTTTTTACTCTTACTTGAGTAATATTTTGGATGACTACTTTTTACTTCTACTTGAGTAATATTATTTTGAACTACAGCTACTCATACTTGAGTACAATTTTTGGCTACTCTACCCACCTCTGCATCATGGTCTAAAAGTATATGAGTTGGTTTATCAGTAATCATCATTTAAAAAATATTAATCTTACAACATACGCTCAATCCTTCCTAAATCTGGTTGATTGATTTTTGTTTTTGAGTTTGGTGTTGAAAGTTTTATGATCGAAGTACACAAACTCAATACTCAATAAAAGCACTACAAACTAAAAACGTACTCCACAACAAGTTGTAATTCTAAGTACGTGCTTTAAAGTGTACTTTAAGTGCAATAGCACAAGCTGTCCTCCAAGAAATTGAATTTTCTGGACACCCATCCATCCCAGTTAGTGATAAACAGCATTTTAAACACAATTCAAGTTGATAACACAAATGTGCAAGTCTAGTAGAAATTGACAGCGAAACGATTTGACATTAATTAAATGAAAGTTGGGTTGCATTATTAGCCTCTGCCATTACTTCAGTAGCTTAGCTAGCTAGTTGCTCCCATTGCTACCCTGTATAATGCTGGTAGTCTATACGATTAAAAAACAGGCATACTGTATGCATACAGAATAACAATAAGGTTAAAGGACAAACCAAAACATTATAATAATAGGCTTGTTAATAAACAACTTTGTTATTGGCGTGAAACACAATCCAAATTCATAAGAGTCCACAATTGTGTAGCTTTGTTAGCGAGATCGCTTCCAATCTGAAATGGATCCGAAAGAAGCTGCAGCCCAGAGACCAAGTGGACAGGATCCGCTGCCGTCCAATCACTATGGCGCGTTAATTAATCATCTCTGTAAACTTGGACCGGTGGAATTGTTTTGTTCCTGTCCTTCTCATTTGGGGTGCAGCTCACTCGTGATATGGTCTGAGCAACGCCATAAACGCTTATGTTTAGATTGTGATCGCTAGCTGAAAAAGTGGCTATTTAAAACGTATGAAGTAAAAGTACAGGATTTTTATCAAAACATGCATAGAGTAGAAGTAAAAAGTATCAAGTACAGATACCTAGAAAAAAAGATACGGAGTAGTTGTACTTACAGTATGTACTTGTCAAAGCTGCTGAAACCCTTATACCCTGGAACATCTATTCTAGTCAATGGATGTGACATGTGATGACATTATTGTGGACTCTTTTTCAAGCTGGATTCGGCACACCAAAGGATTCCTTCCCAGCTGTCTAGCAAAGGAGAACATTGCTTTTGATGTACTTGTAGATGAAGTCTTGTGTCCTGTCTCAGCCCAGAGGCATGATGCTGAGGCAAAATGAATGATTCAGACACTGTATCCTGGTAATATATTAAACATGTTTCTGTTCATTAAAAACAAATTCCTGTTTTTTTTGTGCTGTTTTTTTTTTTGTCTGTCATCTGAGGGTGGTGTTTGGATTTGAGAAGTGATAGAATAGCTTCAAGTCGATTGTTTGAGTTTGCAAGACAAGTCAAAACTTTTAAGAAAGTAGCTTGAAGTTTGGTTTTTAAGTTCAGCATATTGACAAAAAGACAGGAATTTCCCAGAAATGTGTTTCATCAATCCAAAAAAACCTCAAAAACAAATGTCAGACCAACTGTGGGATCTTGACTCGTGGTCAGATTTAGAGGAAAGCCATGGGAATTAGGGTAAGAAACAGTAAGAGGTTAGTGTAGAAAATAGAAATATGCATGTGTGAGTCAGAAGCAGTGTCCAGCGGGCATGATGACACGAAGCTGGTGAGCAATGGCAGCGGCAGATAGACGAAAAAAACAGAGGTGGCTCTCGCAGGCTCCTCAAAAGCATGTTTGCAGTGAAGGCCAGAAGGCTGCTCACAGTACTGATAAACAGCACGCGACAGAGCCAGCGCGGCTATTACTGTTCCAATCCGGTAGCAGCTGCAGCAAGCCGGAATCCAGGGCATAATAGCCGGTCCTTGGCAATGGCAGCGGCACGTCCGGTACCCAAAGTGAGGCTGACATGTCGGTCTGACTCTGGCGGCAGTCCCAACTGGGGGCCTTAAAGTCGAGGCAGCGGCTGGGTCCTGCTGATGGTAGCGCCGGGGCAGCTAGTGCAGTCCCTTGGGGCCTGACCCTTGGCGGGTTGCTGATCAGCGATGAATTAAAAGTCCATGGACCTCAAAGCACGCCAATTCTAGCTCAGCTCACCATTCGCTCCACCTGACTCCTCAATCTCTTGTCTTACCTCTTGTTTATTGAAGAAGACAGAAAGTTCATCAGCTATGTCATTCCAAGTGAGCTCGCTAGTTGTAGCGAACGAGGAGCGAAGAAAAGTAAAGTTTCAGCTCGGTTCGTGTCAGATTGGATCACACACAAATTGATTTGGTATTTTTTTTCTAGTATCAGGCAGCATAACGAAGAGAAAAATACACACAGAAAATAGACTGCGGTGCGACTCACGCTCCTAGCTGCATCCTTCCAAACTGTGCTAAACGCTTTAATGCTAAATACTGACTCTACAAAAAATGCATCTATTGTGTTAAAGACCTCAACTTCCATTGTTTTTTTTGTTGGTTAGTTTTTTATTTATTTATTTTGAATTATATTCAAATTCAGATCTTGTATTAAATGTTCAGTGGCTACTTTAATCGCACTGTGACAGCCCTGTGTATTTGTTTAGCTAGCGCTTAGCGCATCTGTTTGTGCCACGTGATCATTCACACTTTTACATTATTCACAGTGACAAGCAGCACACACACACTATCACACACTCTCTCTGTCTCTCTCTCTCTCTCTCTCTCTCTCGCACTCTCGCACTCTCTCTTACACACACACATGCGTGATAAAGGCCATGTGTCTCAGAACAGTGCCAGTCAGGAATTGCCTACCTCTAGCTTTCTATTTTTCCTCACACACACACACACACACACACACACACACACACACACACACACTTTGAGGCTCTAATTAGTATAATTACTGCCACAGCTTTTCATCCCCCTCCCGCTTTCACTCTTACACACATGTAAAAATATCACACACACACACACACACACAAACACACACACACACACACACACACACACACACACACACACACACACACACAAAT
>JAQMYG010000007.1:14158858-14175820 GCA_030014215.1 Clariallabes teugelsi
TATATATTCAATATTATTCATACACAACTGGCATGCTTTTAAAGATGAGAGCAAGCCAGAGAACCCTGAGGAAACCCTAACAGGGCACAGGGAGAATATGTGTAACGTCACATGGGCAAGTAAGCTTGATGTCAAGATAGAACGGTGGAGTTGTAAAGCTACCTGCCCTTTAAAACTCTTCATCTGACTGGTCCCAGCTACAGGTTTCCCGTGCACTGGTTTCAGGAAACTCCACCTCAAGGTCGTACACAAAGTCTGTGTCGTTTTTGTGGCGCCGGTTCAGCTCGAATAGCACGTCCATTTGCGCTTTGTGATGGTTTAGCTCTTCGTCACTGAGTTTGTTGAGATCTTCCTCTGGTGTGTGAGAGTGATGCTGTCCTTTCAGACTCTCCTCCACGCTGATACCACGAAGGTGATCCCGGAGCACCGTGTGTAACCTCACCAGCTGTTCCAGTGACACAGAGTCCAGATATTGTCCATGACGGGGATGATGCTTCAGTCTCTCTGCAGCCGTGCCACAGTCTAGAGGAGTGAGCCGAAAGCAACAATATTTGTATTTTATTTTTATCCAGATGAATCTCTTCACTGTATTTGACAAATAAAGTTGGCAAATAGGAGAAAGGTAGCATGTTACCTGAGTATTGTGAAAAGCTCCTCACTGGCATTACTCTTTTGCGCAACTTGTTAGTATGTTTATTCTCATATATGAGGATGACTGAAGGTGGATCAAACTTAATCCCACATTGCTTGGCTCTTATAGGCATGATGTTTACCCACCACTTTATACTTTTTTTTTTTTTTAACCTGTGAGAAGAGAGAATCTGTTCTTTGTGGCATTTGGCATTGCAGTCTCTTCCATCCATTCATTCATCCTAGGAACCTGTAGTCCAAGTAAGGGACCTCGGAGGACAATAATAGTTACAATTGTATTTATTCCTATATTACGACAGAGGTAGGACCTCCAGTCAACATTCACACGTGGATTCACACACTACGGGCAAGTTGGGAACGCCCATTAGCCTATTCTACATGTCTGTGGGAGGAAACCCACCAAGCATGGGGGGGACATGCAAACTACATGCACAAAGACCCGAGGCGGGAATCGAACCCTCGACCCTGGAGGTCCGAGGCCACAGTGCTTTCCAAATATAAACAGATAATAATAATAATAATAATACGTCTTTACTCACAAATGTGCAATTTCGCATTTATGCTAAACACAAACTATAATTTTACTCTAATCAGAAAAACATTTTATTTGCAATCAATTTGTGCCTCATGATCTGTTATAAACGAAGTTTAACACAACGCACGTTATGTGTTGCGTTTGCTGTCGCCATGGCAATATAATAACCTACAGCATTAAATGAAACGCCACTTAATAAAACTTAATACTGCACCTGCAAAATCCTTAACGTCCCGCTAGATGTTATTTATTTAGTTTTTGTCCTTTTACATTATGAAAAGTAATTTAACTGGAATTTCACAGAAAGCTGCCAAATAATTACACCACCATCTTTCTTCTCTCTCTCCTTCTTGTATGCATTAGTAACTAAAACTATTTAATTATCGCCATCTATCGGTAACTTGCGGCAGAATGCGGAAATGACCGGCGTATGACGGCCAAATCCCAAATCACTCCTTATTTAATATGTAGTGTACTAGTTATAGTGTAAAAAATCGTGAACGAGATGTTTTACACAGCACGATTATTAATATAAGAATATAATTGATATTGATTGAGTCAACTAATACAATTTAAACCTTGTACAGTATATCGCAAATTTGACTTATTTAAATAAGCACTACACACGCGTGGACCCTGTAGGTCGCTTGCGTAGGGAACGTGTAAAACATAGGACCCAGCCAGTGACATGAGTATCATGAGTCGACCATGAGAATCTTAGATTTTGTCGTAATTGTGATATATTTTCATTTTTGTGGAGCTTCTCATGAAGGTAATGAAAGTATTATTTAAATTGTTAGACACATATCTATAAATAACAAAAACAACGTTATCTACCGTAATGTTGCAGCTAGTTGGTCTGATTATTTTGCTTCCTGAGTTAAAGCCGAGCTCTTTGTTGATCATGTAATTCATTCATTGCTTTCCCGGTTCCTTTCAGATGGTGTCGGTTGTGGTTTTGAATCTTCTTGGCTTGAATCAGTGGGCATGTCGATGAAGCTTAATAAACAAGGCTTTCACAGGTAAACAAGCCGACAGGTATTGGAAATACTGGAAATACGAGGTGGTATCAAGAAGTTTCGAGAATAGTTTTGTAACACGCCAACAGATGGCAGCACAAGGCTGCACGCGCCGTCACAGGGAGAACCGACCTTCGTAAGTCAGTGTGCCAAAAGACACCGTCCTGTGTACGCTGTGAGCTGTGCAACTGGTGCTATTCTGACCATCTGCATTACCACATATGCTGTTTCATCATGGAACAAGTTTGAACAAAGAGTGAACATTAAATTCTGCATAAAAATGAGCAATCTGCCACAGAGACGTTTGACATGATTCAGCAAGTTTACTGCGATGCTGCAATGCGTCGTTCAAGGTGTTTCGAGTGGCCCACACGCCTGAGGGAGGTCATCAAGCGAAAGTGGCCAGATCTATGGCATGCAAAAAAAATTCACTCGAATTTCTCCCCGGAAACGTCATGGTCTCACTTTTAAACACGTCTTCTACTCGTTAGATTTGGTTCCTGCGGACTTCGTCCCCTTCCCGAAGATGAAGATCCAACTCAAAACACTGTTTTGACAACGTTTCAGAGATCTAAGCATTGAAAAGAAGACTTCCAGGACATATTCCAGAAGTGGCAAGAACCCTGGGAGTGCTGTATTGCTGTGCAATGGGACTATTTTGACGTTGATAGGGTGTAAATGTAGATAATTGAAGTGCTTTCATGTAAATGGTACTAATCTCAAAACATTTTTGATACCACCTTGTAATACATTCTTTCATTATTGCATTGAGCTGTCTTTCGTAAACAATGATGGTTTAATTAAGATCACTGATCTCTCTCTCTTTTTTTTTTTAAATCAATATTGTCCAAAATTAATTCACACTCCGGTTATATTAAAGCTATTCCGTTCAAGGCTAATGTCTCCCCAGTCACTGCTGTACAGGTGTGAATGTGTTACTTCAGTTTGTTTGCACAAAGAGCAGTGTGCAGTGATGAATTTTTTTTTGTGGTCTGTGGTACACCTGTTGCTGTTATTTCTAAAAGACTTTTTCGTGCAATATGGAGAAAGTTTTTAGATATCTGTAGACAAAATTAGACCGATACTCTAAGGATGGTCAAAGTTTCTGAGAGTAAACGGCAGAGTATCAGAGTATTAAGTCAACCATCAGTTGGAAAATTGATGCTTACTGTTTTCTGGGATTCTTAAGGGTCAGTATCCGAACATTATCAGGAAAAAGGTTAACAGTGCTTGTTACAGTGAGATACTTATTTAAGAGCTGAAGCTTAAACTTCAGATTAAATTTAGAGGACTGCTATTCAAGAGCATTGTGATCTTGCATGGTAAGGCACGTCCACACACATCTGCCCACATTGTCGACACTATTTGCAGTGTTGGTTCCCAGAAAGCAGCATTACAAGGACAAAGATTCACTTCTGATGAAGAATTGAAGATACTGGTGCATTCATATCTCGCAGCTCAGCCTAAAAAATTTTTTAATGAGGGAATACGAAAGCTTGTTTTAAAAAAGTGTATTGAAAAGCAAGAAGATTATGTCAAAAAATGATGTATTGTCTTGATACTTGATTCTTGATTTACTGAAGTGTTACTCTGCATTTTTCAGGAACCTTGTTTATGTGGTTCGACATGAGCCTACATCACATTCTGTCAAGGCTCTGCTTCTTCACCAACTGCCCAATGGAGTTTACATGGATCAGTATCAGCTTGCAGACTTGAAGGAGGAAATGGGATTACAGGTGATGGTGGTCTGTTAGAATGCAGAGTTGACTCAAGCAGAATATGGTGTGAAATAATAAATGTTTTTAGTATTAAACTTTAGTATTAAACAAAGTTTAAATAAAACAAAGAAATATCACATTCTGCTGGTGTTTGAGCAGAAATAAAGTTAAAATTTTCTACAGAAGATGTTCAGTGTCCTTTACCTCTCAAGAAGAGATTCATGTTTTGATGTGTCCCGTTGTAGAGTCAACACACTTGGCTACTTTGGCTATGTGTAGGTTTAATAAAAAGCAACGTCATTGGTGATGATGAAGTTTATGTAATCTCTAACCTTTTTTTTCCAACAATATTTGTATTGATTTTAAACAGGGATAAAACAGAGTAAACATGTAGTGTTTCAATGCACAATTTATAACCCTTTTATAAATCCCAATATTAGCTTTTTACCTAAAATTATGATTTTAGTATAGACATGTAGATATGTGAAACTCAGAACTTATTCAGTACTGCTTATTCTGTCCGCATGATTCAAAAGTTTAATAAAGATGTTCTCTAGGGCTTTACACCAATTCTGTCCAACAGAATGATTAACTACTTAATGGAAATTAGCATGCAAAGTGCAGTGCCACTCCCAAGCCCTGATGAATGGGAGTTTTCCATCAGGAAGGGCATCCGGCGTAAAACCTGTATCAAACTTGTTCGTGTGGACCGGATGGTCTGCTGTGGCGACCCCTTGCCGAAAGACCACCACAAACAACAACAACAGCATGCAAAGTAAACCGGGACCTGTTGTGAAAATTCAATTTGAGGACACTCAGTGTGTGCATACAGTACAAATTATATACAGTTAAACCTCGGATTGCGAGCATAATTCGTTCTGGGAAGCGTGCTTGTAATCCAAAGTATTCGTATATCAAATTTTCCCATAAGAAATAATGGAACCTCAGATGATTTGTTCCACAACCTGAAAATATTCATATAAAAATAATTAATACAAAATATAAAGTAAAAATAAAACAAATTAACCTGCACTTTACCTTTGAAAAAAATCATGGCTGAAGTAAGACAAGAGCGGAGAGGAGAAGGCAGGGGGATACTGTGTAGGATGACTTTCACACAAGCGCGCACACACACACACACACACACACACACACACACACACACTAACGGAATCATTGCTCTCTGACAGAAAGTCTCTGTCGACAAACTTATTTAACAAGGAACCTCTCTAATAACACTTGCTTTTTCCCCCTTTTGAGGATTTCACGGAAATGTGACGTTGCATTGCATCTCCCGCAGCTACAGCCTTTTTAAGTTACTAAAGAACAGTCAGTACACTTGGATACAAAATTTAAAAAAATGATTCACGTGTGCACAGACACGCATGGTCACAATGTCATGGTAAACTGTACTCGCGCACACGAATGATGACTATACGAGTGACGTATACGCACTGAGACTGAGCATGGGAGACGATTTCCCATGATCCCGCAGCTCACGAGAGAAAGAAGAACTATTGACTCAGCTGTGATTACATGACACTTGGCAGACAAACTGCATGCGTACTACTCGTATTTCAAGACCTGGCTCGTTTACCAAGATAAAATTTCTTCAAAAGTTTTGCTCATCTTGCAAAACACGCGCAATCCAAGGTTCCACAGTAGATGGAAAAAAACATTAAATTACATACTTTTTCTGTTTTTATATTGGCTGAAGTATGAGATTTTTACCCTAAAATGCCCACATTTTAGAAGATACCCTTCCCTGACTTGTTGCTCAGCTTTGCATGAAGCTTTTACTCTGAAGGGCATGGCTCAGTAAAGGGAGTGAAGTAAAGGGATTTTGAGGTATAGATAACATATTGTCTGAGGTTTATCTTAGCTGCATCATTAACACTGATATATATAGCTCTGAGACCTATGCTTTTTAAATAGTAACATTTGGGAGTTTTAAAATATGTCTGTATGTGGCAGGTGCTTCTTGATTCAGCTTTAGACCTCGAGGCCCCAGCCCATGTTTCTTCTCCTTTCACTGCACTCGTCTTCCTCAGCCCTCCTGACCCTCTGCAGGCAGCGGTTCCTGTCCATGGCCGGTACCACAAAGCATCCACTTCAGGAGGATGGGAACGAGTAATCATCGAACCACCAAGACTGCTGCTTCGACCAGAGCACTGTGGGTGAATATAAAACACTGATAGAAATTCTTGCAATATGTATAAACTGCAGGCAAATGTGTTAATTGTAATTTTACTCCCATACATTTCCAATTGTTATAGTCGAAATAATGCAAGAGGGGTTGTGGGAGCTGGATCTGACCTTTATTTAAATTAACGACACTAACCATGTAACAGCGACCAGTTAGACAAAAGACATATTTTCATTGTCTGTACACAATTGTGTCTATTTGCATTTTATGTTGTTTTATGTTGGATGTGGCGGCATGGTGGTGCAGTGGTTAGCATTGTGGCCTTGCCACTCCAGGGTTTGATTTCCGGCTCGGTTCTGTGTGCGGGGAGTTTGCATGTTCTCCCCGTGCTTGGTGGGTTTCCTCCAGGTACTTTGGTTTTCTCCCACAATCCAAAGACGTGCAGATTAGGCTAATTGGTGTTCCCAAATTGTCCGTCGTTATTAATAAGGGTTTGAGTAGATGGTCTGTGCATGTGTGCCCTGAGATGGATTGTTCAGTGTCTACCCTGCCTTGTGCCCGAAGTTTTCTGGGATAGGCTTCAGCCTTCCTGTGACCCTGTATAGGATAAGCAATGTAGAAGATGATATGTGTTGTAAAGTTCAACTCTCTTACAAAAAAAAAAAAAAAAAAAAAAAAAGAATCACTGATTTGGAAAAGGATTACCTCTTCTTAAAATGACTTTGCTATTCGACATTGAAAATGCTGCTTGACTTTCAACTGTGATCAGCTGTGGTCATTTTGATTAGATCAGCATGAAAAGCTGGAGCAGTTCCTGGTAATGCAACTAAAGCAAACAATCAACTATAGGTGGCAAGGCATTTGTCAAATGATTTCCGGGATAAAGTTCACATCATTTTCAAAAGTTTTATCACTGCTTAGAATCACAGTGAAGTCTATTATTAGGAAGTGGAAGTTATTAGGTACAACACAGACCATTCCTGGATCAGGATGTGGCTCCAAACTGGATGAAAGAGCCAGGAGGAAACTGGTCAGGAGGAAACTACCAAATGGCCTACTGCAACTTGGAAAAATTTCTCCACAAATGTGGCTTGTATGGAAGTGTTGCAAAAAAAAAAAAAAACAGCCACAGTCACGACTGAGCTTTGCAAAAATGCAGGTTATCAGATGAGCCTAAAATGATTTTTGGCCACATCATCAAACAATATGTCTGGTGGAAATTTAATATGGCTCACCATCCAACTTACACCATTCCTACAGTAAAGCATGGAGGTGGTGATATCCTGTTATGGGAGTGTTTCTCTTCAGGAGGGACTGGAGCACTTGTCAGGAAATACTGTAAGATGGGCAAAATACTGTCATATTCATGAGGAAAATATACTGCCCTCTGCCAGAAGATTGTCAATGGGACGAAGTTTTACCTTCTAACATGACAATGACCCAAAGCACACAGCAAAACTCAGAAGCAGAAAAAGGTGAATGTCGTTCCACGGCGTAGTCAGAGCCCATACTTAAACCCCATTAAAAATGCATGTGGAATGCAGTCCAGAAAGAAGTCACCTTTAAATTTAACTCAATTTGAGCAGTTGTGCAAGATTTGAAACTCAAAGCATTGTGTGCCATTGAGAATGTGATTATCTTCTACTTGAACAAGAAAATAATTTATCTAAAATTCATGATTTCATGATTCATTCAGTTCCTCTGGTTATAGCGGTTATAGATCTCCCTGATGTGATGAGGTGCTTAAGAAAGCAGTGGAGGGAAATTTTTCACACTGTGTGCATTAGACATTTAGCCATAGTCCCTGCAGTACAAAAGAAAAAAATATCTGTCCTTTCTGTGCTAGGTGATACTATAGACCCTGGATCATCACACAGGCTCGTTGATGCTCCTTGTACAATTCAGAACCAGAGTTTGTGCTCATGGGTGGAGATCCATGGATTACAGGTAATAGAGGAGGGTGTCTTCTTTTCAAATGATATGATGTATCTAAATGAAATAATGTATGTAATATTTATTAAAAACAGTGATTCAGTATGTTGTGAATTGGCTCTGATTTAAAGCCAGATATATCATGATTAAAGAGCATGTATAGACACCTCCTTTACTGGAACTGCTTATAAGAAGTCAATACGTCAGTATGGTGATTGATCTAAGGCAAATCCCAGTATATGGAGCATAACTTATTTAAAGGTAAAAGGTTCTACTTTGTTTACTGTTAACACTCTAAACAGTCATGTTGATTGGATCTCAATGAAATGATGGAGGAGACCATTTCAAGTTCCTGAGTAAGAATTACAAGTTGAGGTGGTTTTGTGGTTATAAAATGACATGTTACAACTCTTAAACCAATACAGAATAATTGTGTCTTGTCTTATTGCTCCCTCATAGATTCCTCATAGTGTGAGTCTTGAGCTTCCGGTGGGTGATTCCTCTCTGATCATCCCAGTGTGTGCTGTAACAACACTGGTGTCTGTGCTGTGTTGTGCTTTTCTCTTCAGGGCTGTGTGGAAACACGGCATCTTCTGAAACTTGAACTCTAATAGTCAGAATTGAAATGTGTCAAATTTTTATGAACTACATCTCTTCAATTTTCAGTTTCTTGAGTAAATTTACAAGCCTGTGTAAAGGACCACATTCTCTGTGAAAGACTTTTGTTTTTTCTCTGAAAAAATTTTAAGAAGAATTTTATCTATGTGCAGTAAATACACTGCAGTTGTCCTGTCTGACCTTTCTATGTTGTATTATGATTTCAATTAAAATATTTAAGTACCTAATACTTTTGTTTCTTATACCTGAATGCATAATGGCTTAAATTATTATTATTATTATTAGTAGTAGTAGTAGTAGTAGTTAGTAGTATTTTGGTCTATATTAAATAAAAAGGAAGCCCAAATGATGAACACAACTCAAGTAACCTAAACAGAATAATTCAGAATAAGATTACAATGAATAACATATTTATTCATCATGTATTTTTTAATCTTATTAAACATATTTTTGCTAGATTTCAGTTTTGCATGATTTTATGTCCTCAGAAATAAATATTGTGTGTATAAAATCAGTTTATGACATATAATGTAATTAAATGAATTTTTATACTTTAAGTTAAACAGTGGTGTAGTGGTTAGCACTGCCACCTTGCACCTCCAGAGTCAAGGGTTCGATTCCTGTGCGGGGTCTGTGTGCTTGGTGGCTTTCCTCCAGGTGCTCTGGTTTCCACCCACAGTCCAAAGACATGCAGATTAGCTAAATTGGTGTCCCCCATTACCCTCATAACCCATGTCCAGAGTAAACCTTGCTTCGTGCCTGATGTCTCCTGGGATGAACTCCAGGCCCCTATGACCCTGTACAGGGTAAGTGGATTAGAAGGTAAATAAATTAATGCTATTATTATTATTATTATTATTATCAAATCATATTCATTTGGTTGTTTTTTTATTTATTTTTATCATC
This sequence comes from Clariallabes teugelsi, assembly GCA_030014215.1. Taxonomy (NCBI): domain Eukaryota; kingdom Metazoa; phylum Chordata; class Actinopteri; order Siluriformes; family Clariidae; genus Clariallabes; species Clariallabes teugelsi. The sequence continues at coordinate 14,168,384 of JAQMYG010000007.1, forward strand.
ATATTAATTGCTTTATTTCTATCGAGTTTTTACCCATAACATGCTTCTATGTATATTTCCAAACGTCTTTAAATTTGTCTGGATTCTGCCCTGAATGCGTTGATACCGGAAGCGTTTGTTGGACTCCATTATTATTTTCCCACTCGTATTCGGACAAATCCCGCCTTCTGAAATATGATTGGCGGAAAGTCTAGAAACCTCCTGCTCTAAGATTAATTGGTAGCGCTGTACTCCTCATATCTTCACCAATCAGAACAAAGAAGCAAGGCATTGTCTTAATACGGGTGGGGAAAATAAACGCAAGACTGCCCCGTATCGAAGGGTTGGGGCAGGTAGAAGCTAAGACTCGGGGAGAGAAATCTCTGGGGCTGAGAAACCACCTCCCCGTCGCTCGCACAAAGAGTGAAAAGTCGCTAGTTAGCTGGATGTTTTGTATATAAAGTTGGTTTGGAATGTTTTTCTTGGCCGTCTAAGTATTTTGTATGTTTATGTTTTGCTGCCCGAAAGAGTGCAGAATCTTTTTTTTTTTTTTGTGAAGGAAAAGTGAAAAGCTGCTTTAGGTCTGGATTGCCTACTAGCCAAGTTCCGTGGAAGTTTGCAGAGTGGAGCTGCACAGGTGAGCCACTAACCTGCTGACTAACAGGTCATTATGTAACGTTACAAATTAGCAACATTCACATGAGCTCACTGATATTTGCTTTTTTTTACACCATGCTTCAAATTAGAATGAGCATTCGGGTAAGGCTAACAGGCTAGCTAGCTAGTTAGCAAGCTTATTACTAATGCAACATTTTAACTAAAGTTGCGTCTCTGGCTTGCTAGTTAGCCGCGTTTACGAAAACTTTTAGTCTAATCTCTAGTAGTTCAGTCTAATCTCTGCGTCGTGTGTCACTAGTACTTGAGTGCGACTAGTAACCACAGCGCTAATGGCCATTGATCCGAGTGTAGCGCCGCTGTTAGCTGAGTTTGCACAGTGTTCATCAGCAGTGCTGCCAACTCTTTAGGGGAAAGTAGATACAGCATGCTCGCGCAGTCGCTAGGGCTCCCCAGGTGACGTCACGATCGAACGATTTTGTGTATAAAATATAAAAACCTGATGCATCAATAACAATACAATAATGGCAATTGGATATTTAGTCGATTCTTTTTTTTCAATTATAGTGTATCTTAAAGTATCTTATTAATTATTAATTAAAGACTTGATTATTTATCATTAACATTAGTTAATGTTAATCATGTGCAGGTACATCTTATGTTGTAGAACGTCTACAAGACAAGTTAGTTCCTGTTGTCGCTTTGTGCCACAACAGCCATGAGCAGTTGTTTTTCTCTAACTTTTTTTTTATGCTGCTGAGAAACAGGTTTTATTAGTCAAGCTGTTCTAATATATTATTGTTCTAATTGTATTATTGTGTGTGTGTGTGTGTGTGTGGGGCGGGCATTACAAAATCTAAGGGCGGTTTCACTTTAGGGTCTGGAATCGTTCATGAGAACACCTGAGCCCAAAGTCCAGTTTATTTTGATCAGTGTGAGAACGGAATCGTTCTGTGCTCCGGAACCGTTTCTGGTTAAAGAGGTATTCTTAGGCAAAGTACAGCGTACGCAGGCATGCGTCGACTCAGATATGAAAGCAAACGTAGATCTCTGTTTAGACCCACCATCATCAGTGCCGTCGTCTCCTCCAAAATATGTGTGCATAGCACACACCGATCTCATCCTCTGACCTACACAGCCAGAGCAGATAAAGTCGGGAAGCACGCGACAGCGTTGCTCTTAGTGGGTTTTTTTTTTTTTCGAAATATGAACAATATTAGGCATAGCCAGTAATTTAACAAAACACTGAGAACACTGGCCAGTGTGAAGGGAGAAGCAATCCTTTCTGAGCACTGTACAAATCAATCATGCCTAATGTGAAAACGCCCTAAGAATTATAACAAGTTGCTGTTTTAAGTAGGAGAAAAACACGTGTTTAATAGTTATTGAAAGAGTGTTTCAATAACTGTTAAATATGAAGGAGTATTTCAGCATGTTGTTAGTATTTCCAGTTTGCATGTTTGCGGCCACAGTTAACGATATATGGGGAGGCCCCCAAAATTCCTTTGAAGTGGTAAAATTCTCTTGATAATGTCATGAGGAAGGCAACCAGGCCACAAATTAGTGGAAATCAGTTTAAACTGATTTTTTACTGTGGTCCCGGGAAGCTTTTTTTTTTTTTTTTTTTTTTTTTTTTAAATAATTAGTCCATGATTGTTTGGTTATTAATTATCTATCCAGTTCAAAGCATATGTTTTATTGGTTAAATATTTCTCTTTTCATTAAATTGTTTGCAGACACCATACTGAGATGTACTTACTGATAAATTAGCTATATATTTGGGTTTATATCTATAATATATGGGTTGCATTCAGATCCTTTTTTGGAGCTGTTCAGCAAAACATATGACCACATAACATGTGATCCCCCTCAGGACCACCAGGGTGACCACCAAGTGTTTAGTCATGTAAATTTAATAGAAGTGGCAAAATCCCACTTTTTCCAATTTTATATAAATATCCTGATTTTATTTGTTTTAGATTTTGTTAAATTGTAAACAAATTTGGCAAATTATTCGTTTCAACCCAAAAGGTTGCTGTGCCTTGTGAATAGTTCAGAAAATCAATATGTAACTGAATTTTTGTTTTCGCTGTCTCTAATTATAGGTATATTATCATGATATCTGGGTGCTGATTCAATTTGTATCGTGATTCTTTTAGGATATCCCAGTTCAACATTTTTTTTTTTTCAACAACAAAATAATTTGCCTCTCCCACAAAGGATGCTGTGCTGTCTGCCAGTGTGTGAATAGTTTGGAGCGCACGACCTTTGGGATTATAGTAGAAGGCAACATTTCACCACCTCAAATGCAAACATATTAATTTAAGAAAAAAATTATGAGGTTAGTGTGGTGATAAATGAATTGCCACAAAAAAGAATAACAATATGTTATTGAATCTCTATACACCGAGGCTTTTGTAGAAGAAAAAATCAGCTGCAATTTCTATTTAAAAAACAAACTGCTTTTTAAAATTTATTTCTTTATTTTATTGTTGACTGGTGCATTACCACCACCTACTTGATTAGAGAGTGGAACAGAAGATTATCACGTTGTATGAGACACAACATTTAAACAATCAACAACACAGGTTACACAGCATTCCAATGCTTCTAGGTACCTTAGTAGTTTTTAATATTTCAAAACTTATAAAGATATAGCTTCTTGAAATACATCAGCTTAATGCTGTTGCATCAAATCAGAACTTGCAATACCCCCCAAAAAATGACAGTTTAAACATAAACATAATAAAGTATAAATATAATAAAAATAAAACTGAAACTAGTCAAATATCTTGATGAGCAAATATTTCAATTTCCTAAGATATTTGAATTAAAAAAAATTAAGTTAAATGACAGTCTTTGCTTTTTGTTACAGGAACTGACCCAGTCATTTTTTCAGAAGCCTGATACTGACACTGGGCACCAGAGTTGTGCTTTCTCTAATTGCAATGACCTAAAAATAATGACTTATTTAAAAAGTTGTTTATTAACTGTTTGGAAAATAGTGTGCATTATGTAGACTAAAAAACACGAACATTCTTTTGCACATTGTTTGGAAATGTTTGGCAGATGATTGTACATTGAGGATTCTAGAAGCAGCTTGGAGGAAGTGAGACTTCTCACCCCTTCTTGCTTATGCAGTTTTCAAGTTATGCAAACAGTGCACAAGCGTGTCTCACCTCTCTGCCCCTCTCTGTGTGTGTGTGTGTGTGTGTGTGTGTGTGTGTGTGTGTGTGTATCTGCTTTCACTCACCCTCTTCTCTAGTTCTAATTCCTCTGGTTCTTATCTGCTCCTACATTTCTCCCCTCCACAATCTGATTTAGTCCATCCTCCCATTTCTTCCCCCTTTTCCTTGCTCTTTTACTTTTCCTCTTGAACCATGTGTGATAACATGGACCACGAGGACAAGCCACCTGCCCCACCTGTGAGGATGAGTAGCACGATCTTCAGCGGGGACGGGAAAGACTACACACTGCTGGCCAATCACAGCTCCAAGCCTTTGCCATCGGTGCCTGAAGAGAGGAAACCTCGTAGCAAAATCATCTCTATCTTCTCTGGGGCAGAGAAAGGTGTGTGTTATGTACAGTAAGGGTGTGAATAGAGCTTTTGCAGTCATGTGATCCACAATAAGAACTTTGGCATTTTGTCTGGCAGTCAAGCCTGGCACTGATATTACCGCCAAACTGATTTCTGTTCACCTGTCACTTTATCATGTCTGTGTGACACGTGACTGAGGTTGCTGCTTGTGCAATCACACCAGTGTCTTTAGCAGTTTAGTGTTCGTGAGAAAAAAATGAGATTGCATAAAATCTTTTGAATTTAACATTGATAGAAACAGCGTTAACAATAAAAATACAGCAAATGCTAACTGAATAACCTAATAACACTAATGAAAATATAGCAACATTATTTCATGATTATGCTGCCCTGAGATAAAATGGTCACTACACAAGCACAAGTGATCAGCAGAGACTTATTTTTGGCCAGAATCAGCCTTGTCTCCCTGCTTGATGGCTGACAACCACAAATGTCTTTTCTTTTTGTTAGTGTGAAACTAATAAACTGGTCTTCTAGGCTTTTGACCTCGTTGGGGTTTTTCCCCCATACACAACAACCGTCCGACATGGTAACACTGCAGTCAGATTGGAAGACACCACAGTTGCAGGACTGGTTTTATATCACACTCAATATCGCACTCAAGAGCTCTATAATCACTCTTGAAAACGGTATATAAATATATTCCTTACTGGCTGCTTGATGGTATTAATAGGATGTGATTGAGAAAATGAACTGACACCCATATGAATTATGAATTATTTAACATGCAAGTCTAAACAAATTTAGTAAGTTTAGTAAGATCACTTTATTTACAAATGTACTTCTGGGGTTTCTGTGGGAATTTTTCTCCTTGGTTTTCATCCTAATTTAGTCATGCCCAATTCCACTTGTAATGCAACGGTCCTCTTTTGCACGACTTCTACCAGCAAAGGAGGGCAAAAGCTTCCTCTCAGGCCCGTAAAGCCAACCAGACCACATTTTTTGAAATGGGGTTCAATTGATGTGTAACACATTCTGAGGAGAACTGTTTGAGTTCACAGACACATGATTGGTTAGTGTCATTGTGATTGATAGGCGAGATAGTGTGTGCCACCCCTCCCTCCTGCAAGGGCAGTTTGGCTTTCTTCGGCTCCTTGCTCCAGTGAGGGCTGTGGCATCATTAGGATTTAAGCTGGTGATCTCGAGATGATGATGACATGGTTGCTTTTCTGTTGCGGCAGTCAGCAGCGCTCCAGTAGAATCATGCATCACTGTTTTGCAGCAGCCCATATTGCATATTTTTCCTATTTTTTTTTCTAATAGTTTTTGTAGTTTCTAAACAACTTTGACTTCAAAATGTTTACTATATTTTTGTGTTGGTTGAAGGATGCACAACAGATGATGATTTGGGCCATATGGATGACTTCCTGGAAGTAATCTTCATTTGATTTAATCCTAAATGGATTACAAATTAATCATATAAACAATTAAAACTTACGGTGGAGAAACCATTACTTCAGTGCCTATGAAGTGTACACCAAGACTAAGCCTCTAGTTACTAAACAGCAGAAGGTGTGCCAACATAAACAAACAGAAACTCAAAGGGCTGCTAAGCGTAAGAATTTTCTGAGACATCCAAGTTTTAAGTTTCAGCTGAAGTTTCTTTTTGAACCAGATTGTGTCTGAGTTTTTTATTTTATTTATTAATTTTTTATGATTGTGGGTTGTGCCAACAAATCTTTAGATATTATTACTGCCTCTTAGGTGGAAGACGGAAAGACAGGGACAGGGAGCGGCCGGAAATCTCTTCTCCCTCGGGTTTTGAACACACCATCCATGTGGGCTTTGATGCTGTTACTGGGGAGTTCACGGTAAGAGGAAAAACTTTTATTTGTTATACACCAATTTTCCATATTATTAGGTCCACCTACTCTAGATTTACATGTTGTACAAAAAGTATTTAAACTCTCCAAATACAATACTATGAATATGTCTAATAAAACTAATAAATACTAATAAAATAAATACTAATAAAATATATAAAGTTTTTCCATGCCATATCCCTTTTTAAAAAATTTAGTAGTGTTGACTTTTTTTCTTACGCAGTATTGTGAAGATTGAATGCCAATCCAATATCAGAGTTTTTATTTACTCGCAGGTCTGTAAGGTAATTACACTTTAGGCTCTACAACCTTTTGTTTATTTCAACCGGGTTAACAAATATGCCAAAGGCCGCAATGTAATATAGCATCAGCAACCTTGGTATATAATACAAAAACTTGGAAAAAAATTATAAACATTGAATTGAGAAGGAAAGAAGGCATCAAATAAGTCATTTGCTCATTCCTACCCACCAGTCACCTGTTCCCTATCACACGACACCCAAAAATCAATACCAAAAAACAAAAAATGCGCTGCTTCCAATATATCCACATTTTCAGTAACTACTTTCAGTAAAAGTTGAAAAGGGGGGTGTTTTACTGTTGTGTAACACATTAGGAGGAAAGCATTTTCTAAGCTCACAAACGCCCACAACTGGCTCATGTCACTGATCTTGCAATCTTCTCGTGATAAGGTGATTTTTTTATTTTTTTTTTCGCCCCCTCTCTGTTCTGCCACTTTTGAAACCTGGAACAGAAGTATGCTCAAAACCTTCCTCCATCCACTTAACCAAAAGGCACTTGAGCATGCGTATGAGACTAGACTGGAATTGTTTGGGGATGTGGACCAGTGATATTCATGGTGTGTGAGAGAGCACTCCTCAGCAGTCAAACAAGGAGCGCATGAGTAGAAGAAGAACTGAAGGAGGTCCATTTCAGTAATTCTGTGGGGGTGTTTTGCTGTTTCAAGTATTGGGAATTTGTGTGACGTTTGAGATAGCTGTCTATTCTGAAGAACAGTGTAATTCCCTAAGTGAATAAGGTGAAGCTGGTTAATTATTGCATGTTTTAGATCTTATGCATATATCCAAGTTTACTGTAGTCTAGTTTCCCAGAACGATCCAGGAATGTCAGGTGTTCTCAGTTCCCAGATTTAAATCTTACTAAACATTATGGGGCAGCACGGTGGTTGTGATTAGCACCGTCACCTCGATTCCCACCTGGGGTCTGTGTGCATTGGAGTTTGCATGTTCTCCCCATGCTTGGTGGGTTTCCTCTGGGTGCTCCAGGCTTCTCCCATAGTTTAAAGCAGTGGTTCTCAACCTTTTTTTGCAGTGGGCCGCACTAAGTCCAAGTTCAAGTCTCACGGGCCGCATATTATTTACATATGACGTCATCAACGCTCAATAACCAGATATTATGCAT
>JAQMYG010000007.1:14196443-14216603 GCA_030014215.1 Clariallabes teugelsi
ACACTGGTAAAAATATGTTTTTAGTCATATTGGATCTTCAGCATGAAGTGTCATCACCATAGTTGTTGTAACAAAACGTAACCATGGGTAATATAAACCACAAATTAACAATGCTTACACTAACCATAGTTTAACTGTGGTATTTTTTGTAAAACTGCGGTTTTATATTAAAACTAAAGTGATTATTTTGCTGGTGTTGAAAAATGGTAACACTTTACAAATAAAGTGTCATTTGTTAATATGTATTGTCATATGTATTAACAGACAACTAAAAATGAATAATAAATTTTTTACAATATTTTAAAATCTTCATTAATATTATTTAATAAAAAATAAGATTAACAAATAACTGCACTGCGCCGGGTGTGTGTGTGTGCGCATGTGTGTTTAATTTAACCATGGAAGGGACACTATATGATTGCTTTTTTAAGCTACAAGTGGATAGGCTATAGATTAAAATTTATAATTTTGTAGATATAATTTATATTGTGTGCTAAAAATAAAAAAAATATCGGTATCAGTATCGGAGATATTGGCCCTGTATTTACTTGGTATCGGATCGATACAAAATTTTGCAGTATCGCCCACCTCTACTACCTGGACACCGTGCGGCTACTTCTTTCGGCGAATCACATCTCTCGCCTTCCAAAATTCAAAGCCAAACATCTTTGCCCGTTTGCAAAATTCTGCATAATTCACAGCCAATTACCGTTCCTTCCTTCCATAATTCAGCTCGACCAATCCGCGTCGAGTCTCTCTGTCAAATCACGTCCTTGCGTTTGCAAAATTCAAAGCCAATCAGCTTCCTCTATTTGCAAAATATCTGCCTTGCATCCGCCTCCAGTGCGGATGCAATTAGTCAAACTTTTAAACGGTTCGGAATACAGTATAGTTATTCTTTCAACATAACACGGTAAGACAAAATATCTGCCTTGTACCGATTTCAGAGATAAATAGACTTTATTTAAGCGGTTTGCGTTACTTAACGTTATCGTAAAGTTGCAATTAACATTAGTTGCAATTAACAAAGTTGCTGTATTAACATTAACGTTTCCTAAAGAGACATGCCTCCACTAAGTTTACAGTTACACATTAGCGTAAATTCTACAAAAGAAGATGTCGCTAAACGGTGGTTGTCGGTTGCACTCGTGTCGCTTGTCGTTTACAATACGGAACTAAATTCTTAAATAAAATGTATTTGCGTGTTTAGTCGTAGGACTCGTGAGCCTCGTTGGCGCAGTAGGCAGCGCGTCAGTCTCATAATCTGAAGGTCGTGAGTTCGAGCCTCACACGGGGCAGAGATATTTTTTTCTGTACTCTATAACGCCGCATTCACATTTTAGTGAATAGATCGATCGGTTGAACAAAATATGTCCACATGCACAACGAATAGAAATACAATACGAATACAAAACAACGATAGAAATCACCGACGCCTGAGTGGGATGGGGGGTTTAGAAGTGTTATACCGCCCTCTTGTGTTCACATTCCAATATTTATTATTATCTACTGAACTGCTCTTTACATTAAATTGAAATTCTAATTAAATTTTTTTATTAGTTACATACACAGTATGATATGCAGTGAAATGCTTACACCACTGTTTGTCTTGAAAAGTAAACAAAAGAAGAAAGGCAAATGCCAATAGAATATAAAAGTATAAATATAAAATGTACAATATTTAGTATATTCTAGTACAGTTTGTAACATCCAAAATCAAGTTCTTGGTGTATAAATTTTTTTTTCCAAAAGCAAATATCCAGAATATCTACAGAGACAAAACAGAACTGTCTGAATCTTAAAAATATAAAAATCCTTAAAAAGATTTTAGACCTAAATTTTACTATCCTTTTCAGTGTTAACTTATTTTGTACACATTAAAAAGTGCCATCAAACTTATAATGCATACAGTATGATGCATGTTTTGTATCACAGAAATATCTTGACATAATGATATATGATTTGATATCAGCATGATATGATTGTAATATTTGCAGTTTGTCATACTTCTATACTAACCATATGTTGTGTTTGAATGAAGCTAAAGCTAAAATGTTCAACTAGGAAGTCTCCTGGTAAGGCCGCAACAGCACAGTCATTATTAAACATCATGGTATTCGCTACGACCGGCGTGGTGAACCTGCAAACTCCACGCATACAGACCAGAAGGGTCAAGTCCCGCCTTCCGGTCTGTGTGCATGTGTGCTGTGTGAAGTGCATGTTCTCCCTGTGCTTGGTGGGGGTGCTCTGGTTTTCTCTCACAGTCCAAAGACATGCAGATTAGGCTAATTGGTGTTTACAAAATTGCCCGTAGTGTGTCAGTGAGTGTTTGTGTGGGATGGATTGGCACCCCATCCAGGGTGTTCATCACCTAGTGCCCAGACTCTCCTGGGATAATCTCCTGGTCTCCCGCTTGAGCGAGAGCTTTGACTATTCACATCATAAACACTATTGTACAGTATCACTTCACTTCTTCAAATGAATTCAACTTAGAGCAACCAACATATACATATAAGTTGGTTAAAATAAACTCTATAACACTGACTGTATAGTTGCTGACTGCTTTGTGAAAAGTAAATACAACATAAATTCTTGATCAATAGATAGATAGATTCAGGATCTCTGTTAACAAACGGACTGGGTTCTGTTTGCAGTTAAGGCCATCATATAGTGGCCAAACCTTTTAACACTTACTGCATTTGATTGAGTTCAACGTTGGGAATTTTGCAATAAGATTACTTGAATTAATAAAACACTGAACGAATATTGAATATACTGAATATTTATTAGAAATGTTAACTATGCACCATTGATTTATTGAAGAGTGTAAATGCTTTCTCAGTAAATGTTTAATGATTTCTGTTTGTGTAGACGACATGCTATTGTGTAGGTCCAAATTGGTTTTATCTTGATGATTAACTATCCTACTTGTATAATAGCTGATTAAGTTGGTGTGTGTGTGTCGTTGCTTGGCACTCTTGCAGCTATAGAGAGGGAAAGTAAGAGGAGAGGGGGTACAGACTGCAGAGTCCCAGCCAACTCCCCTCCCCTCTGAATTATGCAGCGGCGCTTCTTTTAGCTCCTGCGAGTCTTCAGAGCTGCTGGGAATTCATAAGCATGTGAAATCCACCACAGCTTCCTTTCAGGATATTAACAAAGCCGGCCCTTATAAATGCTGGACTCTGGGGAATCGTCCTGAGTAATTCAGCAGAATAGTTTTGCAAATCTTTATCACTCTGTTATTATAGGAGACTATGGATTGAAATGGTGCAATGCTCCGTGAGACAGTGTGGCGAGTTTGGATCTGCTGGATATTGATGAGTTTTGGGCCTCAGTGGGGAGTTCAGAACACAGTTGCACATAGCTGTCACGAAGTTAAAACAGCTTTCCAACTGCGGCAGATTGGCCCTTTAAAATGGGTCCCAGAAACAGCAGCAACAGGTTGGTTTGTGTCTAAGCTAAAAAATTTACATGAAAGAAAGTACCAGTGTGTGAAAAATGTTACTTATCTATCTGATGGGAGATAGACGATTACTCACTTGTATTTTTGTTTGAAAAAAAAAAATCAAATCAGTGCTAGCTTATATTATCGGATCTTCCTATAGATTTACACAATGCTTTATCGTCATGAGGTAAGACATCTGAGCTCCAAGAAGTTCACTTGCTGCACAATTTGTAAAAAATTATTATTTTTTAATTACATAGCCATAATCTATAATCTATTATCTATAATTTATTAAAACAGAAAACCAAATAGTTAAATTACTGACTCAATTCCAGATTATGAGTATATTACCTGTAATAAATTGCAACCTTTTTTAGATTATGCATTTTATTATTAATTGGTCAGCTATTTTAATGACTTATAAACAGAGAAAGTTGGGGGCATTTCAGAAATATTACATAAAATGTCCATATTAAAAAAAAATAATAATTCACTTACAGGCACCAAGATGATCATATGTATTTGAAACAATCATTGGCTTTCATTAGCATTAATACCATCTTTACATTACACTATTTCTACGTTTAGCTATTTCTATTCATGTCCATAAATTAATGTTTTTATATTATATCTGTCTGTATACCTGCCTGCCAATATCTGTCTATCAATTTATGTACTGTATATCTGTCTATGTATATACCTTTAATTTAAAACTCTTTTAATGTTTTTACATTTTTTATTCTCTTGTAAATATTTAAAATAGAGTATTTTCCATCCTTGAAAAAGATTTAATAATGATAATAATTCCTAACTTATTAAGAATAAAAAAGAAAGGTATGCTTTTTATAGAGAGCTCTTAACCTCAGCTAACCTAAGTATAGCGCAACGTGTTGCTTTATACTGTAACTATAGTGCAAGTGAAATGATTAAATAAATATATTTGTGAAACCTGGCAACTAAATTGGTTCATAAAAAAAATATTTTATGATAATCATTTGTGGGATGCATAGTCACTTATATAAAGAAATATAAAATAAATATGTAAAATTTATATATAAAAATGTTTCATTTAAAAATGTTCTCTTTTTGTTCTTTGTTTTTTTTAATTATGGCATTTAACTATGTTTTTGTTTTAAATAAAGGATCGGCCTGTATATTTATGTATGAGACAGATTAGTGCATGTGAAAGGTCAGAGAGGGCGCAGTGATCTCAGTCAGCTGTTGTAATGTGTGGTTTACTTGGCTGTATCAGATTCTCTGCGTAGGACAGAGTAAGGACAAGACAGGCAGAGAACTAACTTTGCATGAGGTTTCGTACACTTAATCTTCACTTAATTAGTTAGACCTTGCTATGTCTGAGATGGACCCCACCCCCCCCCGTGCCTTTAGAAACACCTTAATTCTTTGTGGCAACAAGGTGCTGGAAACGTTCCTTAAAGATTTTGGTCTATTTTGACATGACAGACAGTATCATGCAGATTTGTCGGCTGCACATCCATGATGCAAATCTTCTTTTTCAACAAATACCAAAGTTTGTGAAGGCAAAGAGACACACTGCAGAAGAGACGCTGGTGACTATGGAGGCCATTTGAGTACAATAAACTCATTGTCATGTTCAAGAAACCAGTTAGAGGTTATTTTATCTTTGTGACATGGCACGTCATCCTGTGGTCATAAAGGGATGGACCTGGTCAGCAACAATACTCAGGCAGGCTGCGGCATTTAAATTATGCTCTATGGTACTAAGGGTAATGAAATGTGCCAAGAAATTCCCCCAACACCATTACATCACCACCACCAGCCTGAACTGTTGTTACTAGGCAGGATGTATCCATGCTTTCATGTTGTTTCTGCCCATTTCTGACCTTACCATCCAAATGTCACCGCAAAAATCAAGACTCGTGAGACCTGGCAATTTCCTGTTCCTAGCTGACAGAATTGACACCCAGTATGGTCTTCTGGCACCAACAACCATGGCACTTAAAGTCACTTACATCGTAACACATTTAGACCTTTATTTATCTCTGCTTGTAATGAAAATTTGTTAACACATTTCTTGTTAAAAAGATAAGCGGTGAATGGCTGTGATCGTAGAATGCTTGAAGAAGTTCCATCTTACAAAATTTCCAGGAGAAATCACAGCTACTGTATTTCCAACATGCACATTGCAACATGCACAACAATATATCACAGGATTAGGTCTAAACAGCTGTGTGGCCATAAAAAACACTTGTTAATGAGAAAAAGGCTTTAGTTTGCTAGCGAGCACAAAGATTGGTATAGCAGCAATTCAGATATAGGGTTCAGATTGGCCCTATTCCAGAGTGATAGGTGCATAAGTGTAAGAAAGGAAGATCATGAAGTGTGCAAACTGTACATGCTTTTGCAGGAAGTGTCATGATCTGGGATTGCTTCAGTTGGTCAGGTCAGACCAGGTTATCCCATCTATGGATTTTTTTTCTCCCTTATGGCACAGGCATATTCCAGCACTCAAAATGTGAAATAAAGAGTGGTTCTGTAGCATGACGAATCATTTTCGCATATTAATTGGTCATCACATTGCATCCTGTAATTAAAGCTAAAAGTGGTCTCATGAAATATTAGAGTGTGTGACATTTAATTTGGCCAACCAGAGTAGATTGTCATGAAATTCTGAGTTAACATTTTCATTTAAACATGTTGGACTATTTACAATGTTGTAGATATTTGTGATTGTGAGATATAGCTCTCATTTAATCTCCACCTAAAGAGTGGTTTCCTTTCGGTAGTGTGCGTATTACAGGTCATAAGTCGCATAAAGTTTTATTAAGTTTTAATTGTATTATTTACTAAGGTTTTTATATATTTACTTTATAGATGCAGAACTCCAAATCTGCAAACACCAGGGTCCGACCTGCTGTACACGCAAAATGGAGGAGAGCTACCACCTTGCTGCGCGAAGGGACACACTGCAGAACATTCTCTCGTACAGCCTTGAGCTAAAGTATCTCATCATTGCCCATGCTGCAGCTGTCCAGGGTGAGACTTTATCTTTGATGAGCAAAATAAAAACTGTCTCAATTTGACACTTTATTTTAAATAATTGTTTTATGATCAAAAGGAAATCTGATGCCTATATGTTCTAGTTTTTTTCTTTTTCTATAATTATTCACCTTCCCAGTTCTTACATCTAAAATGTTTGTGCAATCCTCAGCAGGAATCTTGTTGGTACACAATATGCTGTTGGCGTTTAACCAGTTCCAAAAACAAAGAGAGAGAGAGAGAGAGAGAGAGAGAGAGAAATTAAACAGTTATATTCTTTACAACATCGCCTCATTCATCAGTTTGTTGCTCCTTCTTTAATAATGTACTCCGAGACACCCGGTTGTCAGTATCTGCAAGACCTTGCTGATATCTTAGATTAGATTAGATTGTACATAATGTACATAAGTACATGTATGTTTTTGTACTGTATATACCATATCTACTGTATATACAGTACCAATGCAGATATGTACTTAAACCCCTGTGTTTCGTATGGAAACAGCAACAGGGAAGAAGTGCATGTACTGAGACACCTGTAGTGTCTGTCCAAGTGGAGGAGGATAAATGGGCCAATATTATCATTAGAGGCATCCTTGAGCATCCCTTTGGACCTTAGGAGGTAGTGTTTCTTATAAATATCCTCAATGGTCTGCAGCTTTGGGCAGTTTTCACCATCTGGTGAAGACTTTTGGTCCTTTGGATACAGTGAACAGCAAAAGCATGTGTGTTAAAAAAGATTCATTGTAATCTGTTTAACAATATGCTTACAGTTATTTAATTTCATTATGTCTCCCAGCCTGTCAAGATCTTTTCAGTACGAGTCAGCATTTTCACACCAAAAGAGAGAGAGAGATGTCATCCATCTCTCTCTCTCCCAACAGAGTGAATATTAAGCAAGCGAAATGTTAACATTCTTAGGGTATCCCTTGGAGATGCGCCTGTCCTGAGCACAACATATTGCTCTATAATGAGGACAGATGAATGGGACAGAAAAGATCATTTGTGTCCTTTTGTGCTTTTCACAGGATTGTAGCTGGTCCCCTGGTCAACATAGAGCCAGTTCTTAAAGTGCTTTCATTCCCCGGTGTGAGAGGATTGTAGATTTATACAGTTGTAGGTTCACTCTTTCACTCAGTAACATTTACTTTGTCTTTGTGTGTGAAAGTCTTTAGTAACCACCAACCAAAGGTGATTACTGACTGACATTTTAGTGTCTGTGAAATTGGGGTGCATTTTTTTCCCTGCCTGCAGGTCGGACTAATGGTGAAAACATCAACAAACTTTTTTAAAAATTCTCTCTAAACAACAATCCCCAGTGCACAGATCTCTGTAATCTGAAATTTTAAGGAAGTATTTTATGTTTGTTCAAATACAATGTGAAGTAAGTGAAAAATTAAAACAGCATCTAGTTTTGCCCCTGATACATTGTAGTTATGCCCATACTCCTAAACCAATTGCAAGGTAAACTATTACTATTACGATTACTAAATTATTAATAAGATTGGGCATAAGAATGCCTTAGTCTGAAATCACACATTAAATCTTTGATCTATAACAATTTACAAAGTTCAAAAAATAAATCAATAAAAATGTAAAATTTTAAATATAAAGATTTCACTACAATAAAATTAAACTAAGGATAATTCTATTATAATATTATTATAATATTTATAATTAAATTCTATTACATTACAAATTACAAATGAATAATAGAATTTGCAATAAAATAAAAAATATCCTTGAAATTAGGTTACAAATTAAAATAGAATAGAAATATATAAAAAGATAAACTGTGAGTTATAAAAATATTAAAAAAAAACATTAGAAGTGTAAAAATGTGATGTGTGGGTATGACAGCAGCTGTATGATTGAATTGTATTTACATTTCTAGAAATGTATTTGCAACTACTAGGACATTCAACGAGTTTTAACTCTCACTTTGTTACTAGTGACCTGACATGTCCGCATTTAATCACATTGCCTTTTGCTTGGCCTCCGTGACCTGTTTGAAAGTTTGACCTCATTATGCATACCAGTATGGCCAAGTACTGGCATGTAACACTATCTTCATCTCAAATATCTCCTTGTGCTTTCTTTCATGTATGATGTCAATTTACACAACACAATAATCCCATATGTTTAACTCCTAATCCTATACTTATACCTAAACATATGATATAAGCATCATTATATGGCTTGAAAACTAACAATATAAGATCAAAGAGAGGCGGACTTAAAAGCACTCAACTTTTTTTTTGAGGTCATCTGAAACATATATACACAGTAATACACAGTATGATATGAAGTGAAATGCGTATACGACTGCTGATGACCTAAAATTTTAAAAGGAAAGTTTCAGTATGAAATAAGAGAATTTTACAAATGAGAAATATAGAGAAATATGGAAATAAACTTCAGCTGTAAAAGACTTAAATTTACATTATGTACAAATAATAAAATAATGAAAATAAAAATAATGACAATTAATTAAGTAAGGAGATTATCTCTGTTTGTAACAACATCAGTTCTCATACATTTAGAAATCAAGATTCAAGATTCAAAGAACTTTATTAATCCCAGAGGAAAACAATGTCCTTGTATTCAGCGTTTATACATTTGGAGTGAAGTCAGGAGCCACAGTTCAAGTATTTGCTATAATTTATACTTTTCAATTTTTTTTACTATGAATCCAGAAATTTGTGCCAACCTGTATTACAGAAGAATTTCTCAAAATGTTGATTCCTGTTGGATTTACAGTATGTTAGATGTTTTTTGTTAGAAATGTTAAAATTCAGCAATCAAATGTTAGTTTACACATAGCATCTTGTCTTTAAGGAACAGTTTGGCAAAAGAAAAAGGAAAATAATGTTTCACAAATCAGTATGTATGGTTTAGAGTTTTGTATTTTAAGGGGTTTAGATTTTTGAGTTTCAGAGCATTGTTTGAATTGGCTTGCAGAACTAAAAAAAAAAGAATGCTTTCCTGGTTCAATTTCCTTGTATAAGCTTTATCACATAAACACTATTAATTTTACATGCAAAAGTGTCTCTAAATATATATTATAATTAAGAACATTTAAGGTTTAAAGGTTTAAGAGTATCATAATCATATATTGTGCAGAAATAGCAGATTATGATATTTCAGCCTATTCACCATATTACACTTTTTGAATCTTTATCCTTGGTTTATAGCAGAGAGCTTTCTTTTTATTGATTAGATAAATCTTGTGTACTAGCAATGCACACTGCTGACATAAAAACATGCTGGAGTGGTTTGACTTCAACATCTGGTGGTAAGATCAATATACTGTATATTGCTGTCACATGGAGTAAGAGATGAAAGAAAAAAACATTCGCATGTAGATGTACCCTTAGGTCTAAAGAGTCAGCTCAGATAATGTCAGCTGATATATAAAACTGCCTGAGTAAAAATAAACCAAATACCATGTTTTTAGCCAAGTTAAAAAGTCCATGGGGTAACATTGGTCAGGTCTAATTAAACAAATGGAAAGAGGATAAGACAAAAGAAATAGAGGTGAAAAACACAGGAGATGATGATCTTCTGGAACATATATTCTTTGGCAAACTTGGAACTCTGGTGAACTAAATGACCATTCAAGAAAGGATAGGTGGTTGGAGGGATAGATGAATGGATGGATAGACTGACTGATGGGTGGATAGATGAACATACTGTACTGGATAGATAGGTGGATAGATTTACTGTCTATCTGTCCAATGGTCCAACTGGCTGGCTAGATGAATGGATGGACAGGCATTGAAAATGTTTATGGAAATAAAAAGATAGACAAATGGAAAGAAAGATGGTAAATGAATAGAATAATGGGTGGATAGAATGATTGCGGTACAGATGGATGGACGTAAAGTCAGGACACAGGTGGATGGAAAGACAAATGAATAAACAAATGAATAGAGACAAGTGGATTCAAAGATTATTGGATGTACAGAGTAATCCAAGTACTGTATGGATGGATAGTAAATAAAGTCAAGATAAGACTGCCATTAGTTTTAAATTCAGTGTGCATTCACCGTGGCGTTGTTTCAACACATGACAACATTTATTTCTGTCCAGAGTTGAGATATTGTAGTAATAATGAGAGAGTTGTAATCATGTGTGAAAATCATTCTCATGCTCCCAAAACCACTCCATTAGGATAAGGATTTTAAGGATAAGGAATATTGACAATTGTCATTCTGAAAGGGATGAAAAAAAAAATTGGTAGGATAATCTGGTCAATTAGTACATTCAGGTGGTCAGCTAACTTGATTTTTTTTTGCCACATAATGTTTCTGGGCCTACACCTGACCAAATAAAGTAACCCCTGATCATAATACTGGTACAGTATTGTACAGTGGACATTATCCACATTATCCACCCCAGCTTAAAACAGATTTGTTAAAGGAAAAACACTTAAATGTATTTATTATCTTTTATTATCTTATTGTGTATCATGTTTATAGTCCTGACATATTTTCTTAACCTCTCCTTCAGACACCATCCATTCCCTGCTGTCTTTCACGCTTAACCACACACTCTCACTCCTCGACCTTGCCTACAAACCAATTGCACCTGAGTCCCGGCCCTTAGTCTCGGCCCTCTTCTCTGACCTCGCCCTCT
This sequence comes from Clariallabes teugelsi, assembly GCA_030014215.1. Classification (NCBI taxonomy): domain Eukaryota; kingdom Metazoa; phylum Chordata; class Actinopteri; order Siluriformes; family Clariidae; genus Clariallabes; species Clariallabes teugelsi. The sequence continues at coordinate 14,207,548 of JAQMYG010000007.1, forward strand.
ACCTGCACGGCAACGATGATGTCTCTGTTGTCCGCTCTGTGCGTCGTTTTTTTGATGAGCTATTTCCACTGGTCTATCGGCACCTGGTGAACCCAGGGCTGGCATCCTCCACCTGGTCAGCAGAGGGGGTTGAATGCCTCCGCGCGACAAGGCAAGACCTCAACCCATTCGGCCCTCACCCACAGGCACTGGGACATGGGCTGGCACGGGTGTTAGGGGTTGGTCGATCACTCATGCAGGCGCTAACAGTGGGCGTTAAGGTCCTGAACGCCTCAGAATCAGCAGGCATGGCAAAAGATTGTGGAAAGGCAATAGTGAGGATGCAGTTCTGCTCACATTGCAAGGGGCTCACACTGATCCGGCCATGCCAGGGGCTTTGCTTGAATGTGATGAGAGGTTGTCTGGCAGGATTTGCGGAGCTGCAAGAGCCATGGAGCCGCTATATTGCTCTACTGGAGGGTACAAGTGCAGCACTGGCTGGAGGGCATGAGCTTGAGCTGAGTCTTTTGGGCATTCGTGAGAGGATCAATGATGCCATCCTGAGTGCCCAGCTAAATGGACCACATCTCAGCGCCATTGTGAGTCACACAGAGTCTACTTTTTTCTGTTTGTCCTGTTGTCCATACTGTCTTCTGTCAATAGATAAACAGGGGAACAGATGGATGGATAGACAGATGAATAGACAGACAAGTAGTAAGGCTAGTCATATAATCAGATCAACAGATAGCTGGAGGGATGAACAAATGGACAGCTATATGGCTGAACGGATGCAGCAAATGATTGAGAGCTAGCTAGTTGTATGGTTAGATGGCTAGTTGGATGTCTAGATGGCTAGTCAAAAAGTCAGATAGGCAGCTGCATATATCCTGTAGACAAATTAATAAATGGTCTGATAGACGAATGGATGAAGGGTAGGATAGACAGAGGTGAATAGACAGATGGAGAAACAGTCAGAATAATGGACAGGCAGATGATAGATAGCTTTACAGACGGAAGTGCTCTTTGTACAAACATGTTTTATTTAATTGTCATCACGATTTCAAATGCTTCACATTAAGGCTGCACATTACTAATCTAAATTTTAATTTTAATCATGTGCATGACCTTTGCCATTAAAAAAAGGAAAGTTTGTTTAAACACTGATACAATAAATAACTAATCATTGCACACATTACACATTAGGCAAAAGGCAATTTTATCTATTTACATAATTTGTGTATAATTGAGATTCTGTGTAGCATTTAAAGTTATCAGGATATTAATATGACTATGGATCAACCAGAATTATTATGATTACATCTTATTTTTTTGTATCATGTTTTCCAGGTGCTACATTAAGCATTTGCTATATTACAAACCTGCATTTGTGAAATGATTGCAGAATTCAGTGGTGTGTAAAAGTCTGCCTTTGAGCAGCTACTCTGTTTCTGACAGCTGCATGTATGTATGTGTGTGAAGGTGGATTAGGTTTGAGACTCATACTCAAACCTAATCCAACTTCACACACACATATATACATGCAGCTGTCAGCACCAGCGTAGCTTTTAGGTTTGAGACTCAAAAGCTCGCTTAAATGGAATGCCGACCTGCCCATCAGAATGAAAGATATTATTACCAATCCCCCTCAGACCTCTAACTCAAAGTCACTGTGCTCTGGGCATTCATGCCTCGCTCCAGGCTTCCTGGATCAGGTTTTGCTTTCTCACTGATGCTGCGTAGCTGGGATAATTTTAAGTTCAAATTACCCAAAGTCTGAACTGTATTGTGGAAAAGGGCAGGAGGAAAAATAAGGTCACTGTATCATCAGTCCCAAAAATGCCTACACTATAGAAGGATGAAACAGTAGTGTGTTTATATGTCATTTTATATATGTTTGTGAGTGTGTGTGTGTGTGTGTGTGTGTGTGTGTATACTACCTGGCCAAAAAAAAGTCACACACGCTAATACTGTACTAACACACCACCTTTTGCTTTGATCACGGCTCTCGTTTGCCATGGCATCATTTTGATAAACTTATGCTTATCAAAAGATCACAAGATTTATTTCCTTTCAGAGGCATATTAATTTCTCTCCAAGATCTTTAACAGAGTCAGACCTCTGCTTTACTGCCAGCACATCCTATAGATTCTCATTGAGGTTAATGTCTGAACTCTGTGGTGGCTAGTCTATGTGTGAAAATTATGTCTCATGCTTCCTGAACCACTCTTTCACAATTTGAGTCCAATGAATCCTGACGTTGTCATCTTGGAATATGCCATCAGGGAAGAAAAAAAATCCATTGATGGAAAAACTTGGTCATTCAGTATATTCAGGTAGTCAGCTCCAAAAATTATGATAAATGTTATTTATTTCTTACATTTTAGAAAATTATGGATACCGTTTATGGCAAGGTATAAAACTTAAATAATTGTTTATTTAGTGTTTAATGTTTTCAATGGACTGTTTTCAATGCATCTCATTCATGGTGTATTTCTGCTGCATGCTCTGTTTTCTCAGTTTAGAGTCTGATTTCATCACCTTGATCAGTATAAATGAGGAACTAATGATAAGATGAAGGCATACATGAATAAATGAATTAGGGGTCACAAATTTCTAGTTATATTTAATTTATTTAATTTATCTACATGACAGGAATCCTATCATCGTATGAAAATAACACCTGCCATCAAATCAGGAAAAAGTATGATGTAATTCATTAGAACTAAATTTGTGATAGTAAGTACAAGATGTATGATGGTATAATGGAAAGTCAGTTGGGCTTCATATCTGACTTTAATACGCCAGGCCTGATCCTGAGCCTCTGTCGTGGTGCAGCGCAAGTTGTTTGGGTGTTGTCGACTTTTCCTCACTCCTCCGTCCTGCATGCAAATCCACCTGTGGACAAAGGCAACTCTGGCTCCCAAAATGCATTGAGACAAAAGAGGGGCCACAGTGAGGGGTGTGAGGGAGTTTAGGTAATCCTCCAATTAAAAAAAAATACACTCAGGAGGAATACGAGCCTCCTGAGTATGAGTGTGTATCGGCAATGCACACACACACACACACACACACACACACACACTGATATGCTACATTCATGTGTATAGGTTAGAGTTGTAAAAAATAAACTGATAAAATGTAAGGAACAGTAGAGATCATAATTCAAAATATTACTTAATTTAAAGTGGAAGTTAGTTAAAAATTTATATATAAGCCATATTTAAATGTATTTGTAGAAGAAAAAAAAGTAAAACGTAAATCTTCACTGATGAAATAAAGTTAATTTTATGTCTCCATGTAAAAACTTAGAGGTAACTTTGGCACTGACAGAAATATATTATAAAAGAGGAATACAATGTTTCAGGAGAAGGAGTGCCAAAACTAGCTACATGCATACATTCCACGCTGGGTTGTATCACATTGTTCCATCTGAGAATATTTTCCTATAATTGCATGCCCCCAAAGTTTTCCCCCTTGTTTTAAATACACTGCTTGCCCCCGAAAAAGACGTCATTTCAGAAGGGTCAAATTATTGGGCTGCATCAAACAGATAAAACAACTAAGGAGATTTGAAATGACTGAACCTGGGTTAAGATCCCTTCAAAACATTATCAGAACCTGGAATCATAGTGCTAAACCATCAGAAATGTGGTCTGGAAAAAATCATGAATGGAGATCAATTATACATCTGGTGAGGTTTCATGATAAGGTTTCAGTAAAAACCTAAAGCAAAATTTAATAGTGAAAGAAATTCCATGCAAACACAGAGTGATGACAAATCACATGATTGGGACTGTGCGGCTATAAGAATACCACTTGTTAGTGAGATTAATAAGAAAAAAAGCTTGAATTTTTCCGCATAAAGATTGTACTTGGAGGAATGGGAAAATGTCAGGTAGTTCGGATTTACTCTATTCAGTAGACGTGTCAAGGTATGAAATCCACCCATCTTACATAATGCCCACTGTACAAGCCTCTGGAGACAGTGTTATGATCTGGGGTTGCTTCAGTTGCTCAGGTCAAGTCTCAGCAACTTTATGTGGCAATAAAACAATGTCAGCCGATGAACTGAATAGAATTTTTCTTTCCTGATAATTTTCCAAGACTCAAATTGTGAAAGAGTTTTTTTGTGAGCAAGAGAAATCATTTTCACACCTGGACTGGCCACCACTTTATGTGCTGTAATCACAGCTAAAGGTGATTGAATGAAATCATAGTATGCAACTTTTTTGGCCAGGCAGTGTACTTTACTGTCATGAGCTCTGTAACCTCTGACTGGTCAACATAACCATGAACCCTGTAAAACTGTAAAACCTTCAAGAAGGTTTTTCCAGAAATTAAATTAAATATGACATTTTTTATGCTGAGCATTGGAAAGTGGAAAAGGGCCTGTCTAAAGATTTTACATTGATATTACTGGACATCAATTGATACCTAGTGAACTGTCCATGGATCTGACTCTCAGGTTGAAAAGGTGTGTGGTCCTCTCACTGAGTCTGCCTTGTCCACTCAAGAAGGTCCAACACAACAGAGCCCAGCATCACAAAGTACTGCAGGCTTGAACCAGAGCTCAACTGTGGAGTCGGTCTCCTCCATCCCATCCTTGAGTCCTACAGTACAGGAAAAATCTGATGATCATCAAGACAGCCATGTTACTCTGAGGAAAAGGTGAAACAGTTTGAGTAAATTATACCTATTTATCTGACCTCTAGCCATTATATTTCCATTTTTCATGTAGCTCTATATACTCTAAATAATAAATATAATAATAATAACTATGTATAAATTGTACATTACACTAAATATATATATATTTATTTGCATTCAGTATATTTTGTACATTTTGTGCAACCAGTGGTACAACACATTTGTTTTAACCAATGTTACTCTTAACTACACGATCACATTTGAATTTGCCACCCCTGATTTAGATTCTGCTTTGCTGTATGAAATTTGTTGCTAACCCTCTGAGCCCTGAATTTGCAGATCATTGCCTCTAAAACCTTCCAAGCATGACAAGCCCAGAAGTCTGAAGAAGATCTCTAAGTACGTGCCATCTCCTTATTTGACAGGGTATTTTTACTGAAATGTCTGTATGTGTTTGAAAGTTTATCACTAAAAATAATATGAATTATATATATTTTTTGTTCTATAGTATATTGTCTTTTGTAATTCCATTTCTGCTGTCTGTCGTAAATCACCTCCTCAGGGAGTTTATGAGCTACATTCAGCGGTACACGTCTTTCTTCTCCATGCTGCCAGAGGTGCTATGTGACAGTGAGATGGTGCTGGATGAACATACCTGTTGGAATGGTGAAGACGTGGTGGAGAGGTATGATTCATGGTCTTGGCTCTTCATTGTTGGCTGTTTTTTGACTCTTCAAGGTTTTTGACTCATTTTCCACATCAGCTCTGTAAACACTCTATATGTTTTTAAAAGGTAAATGACACAGTTATATTAATGTTATTGTTCTAAAGTAACTACTTACAGGAACGAGTGGTGGACACTCCACATTATTGGATTAGAAATTGTGCAATCATTCAAGTTTTATCTGAGGAGATGTTTGTTAACATTTTGGAAAGTGAATCCAATGTCAGTGTAAGAGGGAAAGCTACTGTATTCCAGAAAAGTAAGGCAGAGGAGTGTTGCACTTTGATGTTTCTTGATAACATGATGAGCTGCAAAGTTTTCAAGAGTTTATTACGTTCATATAATATCACTCCCTGTCATGTTTCTTGCTTATTTCCTTTCATTTGCAGTACCATCCTGATAAGTAATTAATTAGCACTATTATAAATATAATACTAATATATCCAGAAGAATTGTAGTCATTTAACTTCACATTTAATTTAATTATGCTTAGTTTCTGTTTTGCTTGCGATTTTTTTTCTGCAAAGACTAATAATATAGTTGTGAAGATCAGAACACAGGACGTGGAGAATATTTAGGCTTTGGGTGTGAACAGTTGCCATGGCTTTTTTTTTGGGTGTTTTTGCCACAACCTCTTTAGGACTAAAGCCTTATTTAGAAAATGCTGGAATGTCACTGTCACACAAAAATAAGATTCCCTGGAAAACACACACATACTAAACAAATATTTGAATATACAGTATGTTACCCCTGGGAAACTTGTACACCTTCCTTGGCTGTCTTCTCGGGGTGCTGAGGGTAATAAAGACAGCACTGACAGTGACATCCTGCACAGCAGTACTCGCCAAACATGCCCCCTGTTTTAGGGGGCAATAATAAATGTGAAAAGACCCAGTTTGGCTCATCTGGCTTCAGATTTTGGCCCTCACTCATGTCCCCATTGTAACGTTGGTGGCTGTAATGGGGAATGGACCACCATCCATGTCAGCACCCTATGGTGGATCAAATAGAATAAAGTTCAGGATGCAGAGGAAAGCAAACATTGCTGTCTTTTTCACTGTTTTAAGTGCTTTTTTGTTTTGTGCAATACTGGACATTGTAAATGAATTTAAATAACTTCATGATGATTTGGGAAGACACAACAGCTTTTTAAGTTAAGTTTTAAGTTAAGTTAGTACAGTAAGTCCCCGACTTATGAACATTCGAACAGGCTACAGATCTACGAACTTTCCTAGATGCAAACAAATCGCGAAAGTAGCTCACGTGTATTGTGCAAAAAATAGACACTGCAGTGCAGCAGATACCAATATTTACAATTATATATAATATTTTCAGTGAGTAAGTGAATGTATAAAATGTCCAAAGTCCGCTATATTGTGTGTGTATGTGAGGGTGAAAGAGAAATGAATCAGCCTCACCAGTTAACCTTTGTTTAGGGATACGGACAGTGAAGGACAGTGAAGGACGATTTTCTTTCTTTTTGCGTCTATACAGTGTTTAACAGTCTGTCAACACATTGAAATTGTGGAATTTATAAAAGATTCATGGTAAATTAACAGAAACAATTTACTTTTGAATTGACAAAGATGACACATCAAGGTTATTACATAACCTTGTGGAGTCCATGCCAGCTGAAGTGCAGACCATGATCAAAGCAAACGGAGAATGAACAAAATACTAAAGCATTCTCATATTCGTATATATTTTTTATCTCTATCATTGACTTTGTTACTGAAGTTATTGCTAATAATTCAATTTGTAAATTAAGTAATAATTAAATAAAAAATTCTATCTTTTAGTTTCTATGTATGTATTTCATTATTGCCCTTGTCACTTGTGTCAGATATGACACAATCAATAACATTAAAACTTCCGACATAAAAATGTTGGAGAGAATTGTTCATATGAATATTTTGTTCAGGAATGATTGCTTTCATATTTTAGGGATCAATTCTCCTTACACGTATCCCAGTACAGTGTGCTTTAAAGCTTTACAAATTGGAAGACATATGAAGAGCTTACTAAATGTCTCACACTGCCCCCTTCTGGGGATGTTATGCACCACAGGCAAACACCCAGTTTCCCAGAGTAAAGATGGATTTCTGATAACCTAATTGCAGACTGTTTGCATGATGCTTATACATACAATATACACACACATATATCACTCATCATCTATACCGTTTTACCGCATGGGGTCTGGAGCCTATCCCTGGAGAATTAGGGCATAAGGAGGCAGGATACACCATGGATGTGGTGCCATTACATCGCAGGGCACACACACATACACCACTCACACGCTGTTTGGGAAACCCACCAAACATGAGGAGAACATGAAACTAAATGTAATTTTAAACAACAGCAATAATAATACTCTTAGAAGAAAAGAAAACCAAAAATAGATGAAGACAGATTTAAAAGAAAAAAGAAAATAAAGATGAAAACAAGGACAAAGAAGAAAACAAGAGAGAAAGAAAAAGAAAGCAAATAATAATAAAGCAACAGTATACATTTCACTTGTCATGTTATTTGGCAGGGGCAGCAGCTCAGAAGTGAAACATGCAGACAGCATAATTGCAGCTTGTCAGACGTGCAGATGTATTTGTAGTTCATCAATGTCATGCTTTATTTAGATAACTATAGAGTACTTCACATCATAAATCACATCTTGGACATCTTGGGTTTTTTTTTTCAACAAAATATTTAGCTGAAGCAGCGGTTCTCATCTTGCCTTAATGTACCTAGTGGTATGTTTTGTGGGATGTTACAGTATGCAAAGGAAATGTCAGCAGAACTTATAACCACATCTCATCTGAAGCTTTGTGGATGCTTCGAGGCTGATGGAAGAGTCTGGTTGCCGTGGATACACTGTTTTTTGTTTTTACTTTAGGCGAGTGCTGTTTGTGGTCAAGTTGGCCTGTGTTTGGCTGCTTTTGGTGAGACAGTCTGTATGTGTGTGTGTGTGTGTGTGTGTGTGTGTGTGTGTGTGTGTCACTTTTGCTATTGACCAGCACTAATAATTGTTGACTTACCCTCAACCATCATGTTAAACAGTATAATAATCTCCTCCCAGAAAATGACTAACATTTTCCACTTGCCTACCCAATGAAAAAATCTTGTCATCTGCCCTACATTTATCTTTTTCTAATTTATCTGTTTTCACTTCTTTCTTCTTGGTGTATGGAATTTTTCTTACACTCAGAACTTTTCTAGTAGTTTTTTCTGTTAATAAGTAATTTTATTTTAAATTTATATTATCCACAACACTGTTAATTTCCCAATTTGGATTGGTCAGAAGGAATATACTAGTAGAATTTCTGTAAACGCAGCTCTGATAGTATTGCTATCTTCAAGATTTATAATTATGGACAATTTTTAATATGCATATAAAGTTTGATATGGTGAAGTTTTAAACAGATCTTTGCTTGACATTTATGGGGAGATGTCAATGCTTAGTAGCAATCAGTAACTTATTTTGTTTCTGAAATGTGAGACTCTTCAGGAGCTAGGCCTTCAGGAGATAGGATGTAGTTACTGTAATATATACTGCCTGGACAAACAAAAAAAATCACCATTTTATGTCCTGAACCATTCACATTACTGCAGTTGTGTTGTACAACACATTATTAAACTCTGGAAGGATAGTGCTGATTATTGGAAGGATAGTGCTGACTATTGCCTATAGTGTGAGGGTGTCTGTGCTTGT
>JAQMYG010000007.1:14224075-14234370 GCA_030014215.1 Clariallabes teugelsi
AGGCTTAGTAACAATTACCCTTGTATGGTTGTCTACAATAAACATTAGTGCTGTCAGAATGAATGATTAATCCAAGTAATTAATCCCCCCCAAAAATTATATATACAGTATATATCATTCCTGTTACCTTCCTGGTGCTGTTACCTTCCTCGCTGGTGCTTGTCTAGTCTTCCCTAGACATAATTAAATGGGAAGTGTTGCAGTAAAGTTTTAAGTCCCAATTTTCTGAAGTAGGCTGATATTAAACTGCCAAAGAGATGACTATGACACTTTGTGAAATCTTTGACCTGGTTGTATCTCACACCTCTGCAAGGCTAATGAACCTGAATTAGTCAAGATTCTTGGAGTGTCATTCCATTTACGCCTTCTTAAATCAACAATGACCTTATTTGTTTTGGCCGCATTCAGCTCCGCTCAGTAAGCTGGCCTGCTTCCCATCAGAATGCAGTTGCATCATTGTTTTTGACGAGCCCATTTCACTATGATATCACTGTGTTATTATGTTGCCTGGCGCAGCTAATAGAACTTATGAGAAGGTGACCGAATCCTGTCTAGGGAAGTTATCTAGAGTAATGAGAAAGGTATTTGGAACTCTGGAGTTGTGTCCACATGTCAATCTTGTCTCTTAATTTACATGCCCAAGTCAATTCAGTGAGAGCTATGCCGCCGGGTCTTACCTAATGATTTGCTGCTCTTCTCTTTTCACATTACTGAGTAACGATTTAGTCCAGCAGCTCATATGAGTCTTATTACCCGTGTCAAACATATTCCACTTGCCTTCCCTCTCTCGATCTCCATGAAGAGGCCACAAGGTCAATAGTTAGATTTGCAGAACTGTTGTGCTTTCAGGCATCATGGTGAGCACGCCATTAATGTCATCATTAATCATTGAGTCACTGAAATTGTAGACTGAACTGCATTGAATTAGACTGAAAAATCAGGTGGGCTGGAGTTTAAATGCCTAGTTTGTTTGCTCGTGAAAAAAATGACTTTTCATATTCTGTATTTACCTCTTTACAATTGTATGATACTAAAGCATCAGCAAAGTAATTTATACAACTTTTCAGTTATGCATTCTGATTGGTCAAAAGGTGTTCTTACTGAATTACTTAATTATTTCAATAACATATAAATGTATATTTAGGTTTTTGTAAGGAGTACACAGTGTCAGAGCAAAAGTTGTAACTAAGTCTTCACACACAGTAATATCTTCAGGACAGAGGAGTTTATGCTTTGTTGTTTCTCTCTAATATGACAAGACTTTTTTTTTGTTTTGTTGCTTTTTTTCATATTAAATTCAAGCAAGAGACAAAACAGGGATTGACGGAGAAATGACTTTTTATAGCTGCTAGAAAATGAGTGATGACAGAAACAAACTTGTTTTGTGGTCATTCCACAACATTGTATGTATACAATAAATTTATATAAAGTATGATGTGTAATTTTTTTTACCCTTTAGAATTTTTTTTTACCCTTTGATGTGTAATTTTTTTTACCCTTTACCCTCTAAAGAGAGCTTGGCAAAAACATGACAACAAATCAAAGAAAGGGTTAGGTACGATAAACTGTAATTGTTGACAAATTGCTGCCAATCTTTGGAGTGGTAAAAGTAACATTGCTTGATTACAGCACACTGTAGTTGATATCACTTGTGTGGAACTTGGTGTGCTCATCTGCAGCTGCAGCTCATCTACCTCAAGTTCACTATAGTTGAGTCGTTAATAAAACAGAATGTCCCCTAGCGTTTAATCCTCACATGCCCAAAGAAAAGTATTGAACAACCGAAATGCCTTTCCTTTGCTATGCTGTGTCTTGGAATTGAAGTCATTTTGTTTCCTCAACAGGACCGAATTGAATATATAAGTCACGTGTTAGTTACATCATCATTATTGCAGCATTCTTGAATAAAGAGAATAATATTAATGAAAAGTTTCCGATATTCACTTTTTGTTTGTTCTTTTTCTTTTTCAGCTACACAGGTTCTGTGGTTGGGAATGGCCTCCAGGCCCAAAGACTAAACCCTGAGATTAAGGTCAGAGGTCTGGACCCAGTTTTAGTCGAGGCCAAAGAGACACTGGAGAGATTTAATCAGGTAAAAACTCATTTTGTACACATATGTCTTTTTCAGATGGCGGTTAATGACATCTCAGATCTCCCACCAGTACCACGTCCTAAAGCAAAGCCACATGTTTATTAGGCTCAGGATGGAATAAAATCAAGACTATTGAAGACTCAATGCCAAGCACTAAATATGCAAATCTGATCATGAAACACTTCAGAAAACCTGACATGCATTTCCACCAGATGTTATGTGAGGAAAATACATCTGTCTCTTCAAATCACATTTACCATTCAAATCCTTTATTCAAATGTGTTGCCAAAAAAAGTGATTAAAAAAAAAAGAAAAAAGAAACATAACCAGAACAGTCTTATTAATATCCCCTAGGTACCTAGCCTAGATTGCTTTTTAGATCAGATGTATTATTATCAGTAATGCAGATGAAATAAAGATTAGTATTATTTTTGTGATAACTGGGTTATTGATTTTGGTGTAGCTGTGTAGGCAGAAAATTACATTTGTTTTGCTCATGTAACTTGTACAGTATGCATGCAGTGTTTTTAGCATGCATTGTAAAAACTACAGTACAGTATATTTATATCAATGTATTGCTCAGGAGTAGATGAAAAAGGTCCATTAAGTGCATTGATGATCCAAGCATATCTCCATATAGTGGATTAAAAATATTAGTAAAATAAAAATTGGGAAATCATTTTAATGCAACATGTTATTCTTATATTTGCTCACTAGCAAGACTCTGTTTCTCAGCAATAATGAGCCCTACATATTTGTTTTTCTTGCTTGTCCTCAACTTTCAAAATGATTGGATAGAATGTGAAAAAATGGACTGGATGTGTGTGTGAGCTAAACTACGTTTCCCATGAGATTTATGTGTTTAGAGGTTGAAGGGAGTGGGTGGTTAAATGTAATGGAAGAATTACATATTAAGGTGTGATACAGGAATCTGACTAACCAGGGACACATTTGTTTATTGGAAATGCATGTGGTTAAATCTTCTACAGGATACAATCCAGACAACAGACAATTCTGGAATAACATGTAGTTGTTTCGTTATTATCAATTATAGCCTGCAAAGCCCTGCTTTAAAAAAACTGTCCCACTGGATTATAATGTAAACCTACTGTTAATTTCTCCCTCACTAACCCAGACTTTGTGCTTTGGTCCATCTCCCTGCATGTCTCATTGGGTGACTCTAAAGAGAGCTTTGACTTGCCGATATCGAGTCTTTTCCTCCAGCAGCTGTGTTTGAGAGGTGACCCTGGCCGTTCCGCTCGGCTCTCTGAGGACCGTTTTTGTAATGTCTTCCATTGCTCCATTAAAACCAGACGCTCTGGTTGCGCCTTATGACCCAGCAATGCCCCTCCCTTGTCAAGTGGTCCAGTGTGTGTCTGCAGAATTTGCCTCAGCAAAGGGGAAGAGGCAGGGGAAAGTCCAGAGGATATGGGTACATTACGTTCCTTAAAGAGTGTGTAGTTTCACAGAATACTGGACCTACTTGACTATTCTTGACATTGCAGCAGGGTTATGCATAATCAAACAAAAAAGACCAGACTATATGCATTAATGTGAACAATAGTTTTTATACTATGCATTTATGTTAATTCATTTATTCTTAGTAAATGCCTGGTCAGGGTTAAGTTAGTATCTCCTAGTTTACATTTCAACTTACACATCCTTTTGCTTTCTCTTTTTAATTAATCTTTACTGAACAACTTGCTTCTTGTTTCAACATTTCCACTCTGTTCAGCAGTTTCAACGTACTGCTACTTTTATGATTATACATGTCCACACCAAGACATCATTGTTGAAACTCTTGTAGCCGCTGTTTTTTTTTTCCGAACTTTTTTGGGGTCATCAAATCAAGTGCTCCAATAACCAGTGGGAAAACTTTGGTTTTAATTTTAATTCCTTTTAATTCCTCTTTCAGTCCCTGGTATTTCCCCAGCCAACTGTATATCCTGCCTTATATTTTGCGATCACTTGGAATCTCCACTTTATCACCACTGCTGTTTTCTGCTTCTTATCTATTATTACTGATTTATCCGTTTGGACCCGCAAGCTCATCCTCTGCTTCCATGTTCACAGCCTATCTATCTCTGTGATTTGGGTTCCCTCCAGGACAATACCCCCCCCCCCCCCCCCCTTTTTTTTTATTCTGTGGGCTTGAACCATGCAATGGATTTTTAACTGTTTTCAGGTGTTAATACTTAATACTGTTGTCTTAATATTGCTTTTTTTAATGACCATCTAGTTATGATGTCTCAGTATCTGGTGACTGGTAGAGCATACCTAGTCATGGATTTGGAATCTCATTGTTCGCATTCAGCTCTCTTTGTAGGAAATGTTCTACTCTGTTCTTGGATGTTGCTGTTCTTCTATTTCTGCATCATGAGTCTCCTGATTTTTTTTTTCAGCTGTCCGATATGCCTCTGCCACTGTTTCAGTTAATTTTCTCGTATACATAGCTCTGTACCAGCTGGTTCTTTTGCACTTCCTAAGTAACAGTTGTTAATTGTTTGGGACAAGTACTGATTATTTTTTTCAAATTTCCTTTTGACCTCTTGTTGGACAATTTTTATTGCTATTTTCCCAGTTCTTGATTTTTAACACTTTAACACTGGTGGCATGTGATTATTCTTTTCTCCTCGTTTATGGAGTTTGACGCAGAAACATTTAAGGAAAAGCCAAAATGTACTTGGTTAGTTTTTGTAGTTTGTCAAGAACTGTCTGGATATACCTACTGTGTACTTTTGGCACTAGGGATTTAGGTCGTTAAGAAGAACTTGTGCTGTGATGTTATAGGAGGATTATCAACAAAGGGATGAGTGACTATTGCCACCCTGAAGCTGACGTTCTCCCCATTATTAGCACATCCTGATATGTTTTATTCTTCTTTTATTATTCCCACATAAATTGACATTCTCTTACTACCCTCACTCATTTTGTGTTTTAATGTAAAACCACAAAGCTGATACACAACAGAGCAGAGGGTACAATTGCAGCCTGACGCAACCAAAACCAAACATGTAAACCAGAAATTGGAATTATTAAATAGACACAGGCGATTGGCAAATAGTGTTAAATAGGCTATGCAAAAACATGAACAGGAAAAGGAAAACAGGGTCAGACACTTTGATATTACATTGAGATTTAAAGCTTAAACTATGAACAGGAGTTGTGACTACGAGAGTGTGTGTGTATGTGTGTGTGAGTGTGTGTGAGAGAGAGAGGAAAAGGAAGCGTTCAGGTGCACAGACAGTAATTGGGTGACTTTTATCGTGTGAACTAGGAGTCAGTATTAGCCATTATGTCAATTTCATCTCGGACCTGACAAGATGCACACTTAATGCTCCCGTTTCTCAGGTTTCATACAGAGTCACTAAATAGGTCTAAGTTATGTAATTATGTCTTTGTCATGAAACTATGACAAACTACAGTATGTTTTATCTTCTGTGGTTTTGTTGGACCTTTAATCTTTGTTAAGCTTTGAAGTTTTTTGGCTTTTTAGTCTATGGAAAAGTTTATTTCATTGTGCCGACTTTCTCAAACACACAGTGGTCTGGTCACATGAAGCATACATCCATGAACTTTCATCCTTATTCTTGAATCACATTCCTCATATGTCTGAGAGTGAATTATGCAATGGGGTGATTTACACATTGCACCAATATGTGCTAAAAGCTGTTGAGAAACAAGCATTTTACTGCTCATTCCCAGGGGCAAATCCTTTTTGGAAGGCACAGTAAATTTCTGCCCTGCAAGGACGAGTCTACACCAAAAGGCTATTATTTTTTTCTCGCTTCAGTGGATGAAGAATATGATGTAACTGCAGTTTTTGTAGAGTCAAGTTATTTACGACTCCTTCTACCAAAAAGGCAAATTAAGAGACCTATGGCTCCTTTTTTTATAGACTTATCAAAAGCTTTTGATGGGGAAGATTACTTATTCCTGTGACTTATTCACACTGTGTCCTGTTGATCTTGAATAGATTTGTGGGTTTACACATTCTTTCCTAAAGCTTTGTAACTGTGATCTCTTGCATAGTCATCGCTGTGTTCTGCATCTGAGTGTATGCTGGCCATCACTAGCTGTGGGAAGAATGCAAAATAATTTGAGTCATTCCCACAACTCTCCCACATGTGTCATTTGTTAGACAAAGAGGTTCTTATTTTTCTTTATGAATACACAAGCTCCTGTCCAGTGTATTTATTTATGTGCGGTATACACTCACCAGCCACTTTGTTAGGTATACCTGTTCATTAAAGCAACCATCTAATCAGCCAATTACACAACAGCACCTCAGTGTATTTAGGCATGTAAACATGCCCAAGACAATCTGCTGAAGTTTAACCCGAGCATTGGAATTTTACCAAACAACTGATGCGTTGGGATTTTTACACAAAATCTTCTCTAGTATTTATTGAGAATGGTCTGGAAAAGAGCAAATATACAGTGAGTTGCAGTTCTTTGGAGGAAAATACATTGTTGATGCCAGAAGTCAGAGTGGTTTGAGCTGATAGAAAGACAACATTCACTCAAATAACATCTCGTTACAAGCGAGAAATGCCCGAAGAGCATCTCTGAACACATTGAACATGTTGAACCTTGAAGCAGATTGGCTACAGCAGCAGAAGACCACACCGGGTACCCCTCCTTACAGCTAAGAACCTGAAACTGAGGCTATAATTCACATGGGCTCATTAGTAGGGCTAGAATTTGACGTAAAACAACATGAAAGCATGGATGCATCCTTCCTTTTATCAATGATTCAGGCTGCTATTATTGATGGTGTAATGGTGTGGGCACCTTAGTAACAGTTGAGCCTCATTTAAATGCCACAGCCTACCTTCGTATTGTTCTTGGCCATGTTCATCCCTTCATGACAACAGGATAATGTGCCTTGTAACAAAGCTAAAATCATCTCAAAATGGTTTCTTGAACCTAACATGTTCACTGTAAATTGCCTCCACAGCCACCAGATTTCAATTCAGTAGAGCATCTAATTGATGTGCAGCCAACACATCTGCAAATCTGCAGCAAGTGAGTGGAAAAGCTGTTAAGCAGGTAGAAAACAGCAGGAGATTGCTGAAATTACTGGAGTTAACACATTATTATAACTTGGAAGTACAGCTAATGAGATGTGATCAGAAAAATCATGAATGACTGTAGTCAGAGTTCACTTAAACACACGGTGAAGTTGTATGGTAAAAGATTTGACAGAAGAAATCACAGGTATTTTTAATAGTAAAAGTAAAAGCATTTCCACACACATAATGTGATAAGAACTATTGGGACTAAATAGCTTTGTGGCCCTATGAAAATTACAGGTTAGTACGACTCCTGTATGCTGGGGTGCATAAAGATTGGACTTTGGAGCGATGGAAAAAGGTCACGTAGTCTGCTGAATCTAGACTGACCCTATTCCAGGGCGATGGATGCATCAGGGCAAAAAGGGAAGTGCATGAAGCAATGCACACAAATCATTTGTAGTGGTCACTGTACAAGCCTCTGGGGGCAGTTTTATGATCTGGGGTTGATCAGGTCCAGGTTAAGCAACATTATGTGGCAAAAAAAGGATGACCAGAATGTACTGAATGACCAGGTTATCACATTTTTTCATTTTTTCTTGATGCATACAGGGATAATCCAGGCTTAAAATTGTGGAAGAATAGTTCTGGGGGTACCAGGTATGATTTTCACAGAGGAATAGGACACCACCTTGTGCACCATTATCAAAGCTAATAGTGGTCAAGCGAAATATAAAAGTGTGTGGCCTGGCAGTGTGTATATAATATTCAAACCTTTCGTTCTTTAAAAAGTAGGTTTTCTCTCAATATCCCCTTTGTTTTACACACACACACACACACACACACACACACACACACACACACACACACACACACTCATTCACTCACACCCATGTTTTTCTCCTTGTGAGTTATGTTGTATAAGCTTTGTCAGGATGAAGTAGACACAGCGGTGGTGTGGTATTATTGAAGGTTTAAGTGTAAGGCCTGCGTGTTCAGACACAGTGAGCGATATGTCTAGCCTGCTGTTTGGCCTTCTCTAAATGAGCCTCCACGCTGATCTCCTCAGACCGCCGGAGTTGCTGCAAAGCCCAATTGATGAGGTTAGGCTTTCAAAATGCGCCTGTTGTCAAGGAGACGGAGTTCTGCAACAAAAACCTTTCACATCCAGCATGCTGTCATATCGATCTGTGAGTGTGTGAAAGAAGTCGAGAAAGTCAAGGGCTCACACATACACATTGCCCCTTGGTTATTTCAACATAAACAAAGCTCAAGTTTGGCTCTTAGAAATTTGAATGTGAAGGGTGAAGAGATAAAAAAAAAAAAAAAAGGCGCCACATTCCTAACATTCACTGAGATGTGGAGAAGCCTTGGTGAATCATTTTGAGTTAAAGTCAAATCAGACTCTGTATTTGTTATAGGTGTGTGATTATGATGACTCCTAAATATTTGAAGTCACAGTGATTTCTGAAAAAGTTTGCCATAGTACTGCTGAGTTCTCTAATCTGATTTGTTAGAAGCTGTTAATTAATTTACAACAGCAGCATTAAAGGTAATCATGCTTCCATGCAACAGAATTTTTGTTTCTGCTGAAATGCTGTTTGGTTTTTCACCAAAGAGAGCACTTGGCATTAAGGCAAAACAACTCCACTTTTCTCATCTGTCCATACTTTCTTGCAGAAGCCTTGTAGTTTGTTAAGAGTAGTTTGTAGTTTGCAAAGCTCAGTTGTGCTTCCATGGTTCTCCTGAAAAACCCTTCCAAGCAAACTGTACTTGTTCAGTCTTCTTATAATTGTGCTGTCATGGACTTTAACACTTAACATGCTCAGTGAGGCATACAGTATATAGCTTGAGATGTGGCTTTTGTTTTTTGGGGGTATTTTTTTGTGTTAGCATTGCATGGACTAACCTTGTTGTGAATGTGCTGGGACATCCACTCTTATGACGATTAGCAACTTTGTGGTGGAAACAGTAATGCTTATACACAAGTGATTGTACATCCTACATAGTGCACTAGCTTTCTATTTTATGCTATTTTGGATTCAACCTGGTACAGCTATTAATTAGAAAGTTTGAAATGTCACTATTACCTGCACATGATGTTATGAGGCGTAAAGCACAGAATATTCCATAACATTGTCTCATCTGCAACAGAAGCACTAAAAGAGGTAACACTAATACTTGCAAACTCCAGCAAATTAAGGAGGAATCGCATATAGTCGTATAAAAGTTAAAGCCAAAAAAAAAAAGGATGCAGGCAATGTCCCTCTGATTCAGTATCTTGTGGATCCACCTTTAGCAGCAATAACTTGAAATAATAATTTCCTGTATTACTTTATCAGTCTCTTACATCATTGTGGAGGAATTCTGGCCAATTCTTCTTTACAATACTATTTCAGTTCATTTATGTTTTTGGGCATATGCTTATGCACAGCTCTGTTAAGGTCCATTATAAATGGGTCTGGAAAACCTTGATGTAGATTTATTGGTGTGCTTTGCAACATTGTCCTGTTGCATGACCGAATTTTGAGTTTTAGCTGTCAGACAGACGGCCTCACATTAGCCCCTAGTATAGGTGCCTAGGTCCTGTGGCTGCCAAACTATCTCTGAAATATCTCCCAAAATATATAGCCCACATATAGCCCAAAATATCTCCGCTCTAACACTAGTGAGGCCTGTATAGCCTGAGATATGTGGCTCTTGGGTTTTAGTATTTCTCTGAGGGTTGCAGTGTCTAACCCTATTGTTAATGTGCTGGGACATCCACTCCTAGGAAGATTGGCAACTTTGGGGTGGAAACAGTAACTCATCTCCATGAGGTTTTTAGTCTTGCATCTACTGTAGTAATTTAATACTAGAAGGTCATGGACTTGCCTTGCACATTTGTCACAATTAATGCTTTAAGATCTTTAAGAACAGAAATAGCCTATGGGTTTTTAAAAGTTATTTAAAAACTTAAAACAATAAGCCAAAAAAGTCATTTCTAAGGTTAGCAGAAGCGTGTAAAGCACTATGAGAACTACAGGGAGGAACAGGGGGCAGTAATGACTATTCCCAAAAGTCATCAGCCTGCCAATGTTTCCCCAGGGGCATCATGACAACTCCTCTAGGTCAGTGGTTCTCAACTGGTTTGGCCATGGGACCCACATTTTTACATGGTCATCAAGCCGCGACCCAAATTTTTAGGA
>JAQMYG010000007.1:14271910-14290699 GCA_030014215.1 Clariallabes teugelsi
ACAACGACAGATTAAACCAACATCGTTCTAACCATGGAAGTGCGACACAGGTACGATGGTTTTGGGAAACACTTGTGGATAGTTCGTTAATTTCATCAACGTTGCATCGTACTATGGTCGTTAAACAAAGAACGACATAGTTGTACGGGAAACGCACCCCAGATTGGGAATATGAATAATTAATATATTATGCAGCAGTAAGACAATAGTTATCAAAGTCTGCAAGACTTTGTAAGTGAATTTCTCTGTGCTGCACATTTTGGTGTTTCCATGCTCTGACACCCACTCGTTAATGGAACAGTTAACAGTTACACTTTACCTCGGATAAAGTCAATCGTCCTTAATAAGTTGAACACTTGGTTCTATAGTCAGGGGAATTTAGCTAACACTATAAGGAGAGATTACAGCTTCCATTTTATCATCATTCAAACTACATGTCTAAATCATATAAATCATTGCATATGCCTCAAGAGACATAGGGAAACTATAAAACAATCACACTTTCAAATATGGAGCAAATATTATTCAAAATTATATGAAAGAGTAAATTATTTATTCAGTATTGTTCAGATGCACATTTAGCTCTAATATTGTGAGTACAGTACGTGCTACTGTATGCACTAAAACACAGAAACACCCAGCTTGGAATGAATAAGCTTGAATGGCAACTCACTCAAAATCATGGTCCTGACCAAAAGATTCAAGTTTTTTTTAAACATGGACCAGTCATGTCCAAAAGATTCTCAGATTCAACACTGACTCATTGAATAAGATAGAAACAAATCCTGGACATGAATGAAAGATTTGCCTTTTTAAACACTGATTCATTAAACGAGAGAGAAGCACATCTGATGAGTCTGGGGAATTTGGGCACCAGGTCGGAGACTTTGGGTTCTTTGCCTGCTAAGCCCCATGCCTGGCAGGTTGTGATGCACAAGGTGTTCCTGTTGCTTTTCTATCATAACCAGCATTGGCCTGTCTAAAATTTGTACTACACTGTCTTTTTTTCTTTTTTTTTTATTGAACCGGACAGGCAGGCCTTTTGTCCCCACATGCAAAGATGAGCCTTGTGGGTCCATGACCCTGTCACCAGTTTATGTAACTCATAACCAATCTTATTCAATTCACCTAGTGGTGGAGTTAGTGTTGTGGCTTGTTTATGTGTATAACTAGTTTTTTTCCCCGATTTCCTGATGCTAGAGTTAATGAACAAAAGAAATAGCACAATGCATCACAGTGGCTGGTAACGTTTCATTAAGCATAGTGACTAATTTTAAAAGATTTTAAAATCATTTGCAAGCTAAACCACATGCTGAATAAGGAAACTGATGGAGCTATACCTGTTTTTAGCTTTGTAACTTTTTTGTTCATTTCATTAAATAACTGTGTCAGAAACCTTATAAGGAACTCGAAGTAGGCATATTACACTGAAGCGTTCCTTGCTTGTTAGCAACATTAGCCTGATAATTCCATTTTTTGTCCAAATCGTTACTCATTTTATCTTTTGAAGCAGTGGGTAATGAGCCGCTGAACTGTGTCAGGAGCATTAAAGAGCTGCAAAACACACCAGTATGGGCACGCCAGACAATCTGTGATTTGCAGATATAGCTCTTTGTGCCATTTAGCAGGCAAATTGGGCACCATGGTGACTGTGTGAAGTGTGTGGAGTGCTAGGCAACTGCTGCATTTTTAAATGTCAGTCCCAGTATCATTTTGTTAAACCTTAAATTTTGGCTTTGAATATTATTAGGAGAATGACAATGCAGTATTACATTGTCATGCATTACCACATCAGCACCCTTGACCATTTCCCACTTAGTGCTAATGGGTTTAGCACAGATAGCATTTTAACACAGAGATGGGAAGCCATTTAGCCGCCATACTGGTCCACCTGCAAGCTGTAAAAAATGTTGCAGGGTTAGGGTTGATGGATAAGATGTAAAACACATTGTCCAAAAATGCACATTGCCCACAAATAATTAGCTTTTTCCTTCAATTTATAATTACAAATTAGATGTTATTAGAAAATGTCAGAAAAGTTTCTGTCTGTTTGTCTACAGTATCTATCTATCTATCTATCTATCTATCTATCTATCTATCTATCTATCTATCTATCTACAGTATATCCCCATGTTCTCTCTCTCTCTCTCTCTCTCTCTGTCTTTATTACCTCTCTTCACATCGCCTGTTCTTCCCTTCTTCCCTTCTTTCTTTCTTTCTTTCTTTCTGTCTTTCTTTCTTTCTTAAAAATTACGCTTGATTGTCTCATGGAAAAACAAATCTTTAGACATTGTTAGTTTTGCAGCTGTGTATCTAGTGACCATTGAGGACTCCAACATACTCCAACTAACTTATAATTTTGGTTTACCGTGGCTCTGCAGAGTTGTAAAGAGATGGGAAGGTGGTTGCCTGAGCAGTATTTAAAGGTCATAGAGAAACTGGAGCTTAAAGCACATCTGAAATTACCACAGTGACTAAGGTGTCAGCCATCTTTAAACAGCGAGGCCCCTTATTGTTCTGCAAAAGACTCAGAGACTGACACTGTGCACCCTGGGGTGATGTTTAACAAAGAAAAGATCACATTGCACACTACTAAGCCATATAGACAAGTGTGTGTGTGTGTGTGTGTGTGTGTGTGTGTGTGATGAAGCCCATATTTTTATCTGTGATTGCACTCAGTTAATCAGTGAACTCTCTCTCTATGTATGTATGTGTGTTTGTGTGTAAATAGAAAATGGTAAATAAATTGGCTTATAAGCACACATCGTTCCTGTCTCAGGTCCGTGTGTGTATTTTGCTGTGCACCCTTGTTCGTGCACACATGCCCATTTGGCCACACGCACACACACACACATACACACACACAGACCCAGATTTGCTTATGTTCACACACTGTATGACACTCCCAATGGATTCTGTATGCTTTTGCTTATTAAACAGAGTGGCTGAACATTCACACACAGCTCCAGCGGTGGATCCTCATTAGAACCCGTCCTCAGAGGTGCATTACTTATATTCAGCTGGCTGATAGTGTAACTAGAGCACTAATTATTAACAAATGTTGAGCAGACAGTCATTAAACTGTAATATTTATTCTTTTAATTAATCAGAGAGCAGGAAAAAAGTGCTTAGAACATTATTCATGGTGAATTTCCCCATTATGCTTATAGCCATAAGGCATAAAAAAGGATTACACACTGACTCAGAAGCAGTAATATAGGGGAGTACCCTATTTTATTCTCTCTCTCTCTCTATATATATATATATATTCATCAATTCATCTTCTATATTGCTTATCCTGTGGACAGTCATGTGGGCTTGAAGCCTGTCCCAGGACATGGGGTACACCCATGCGTGCCAATCCATTGCAGGTCGTGTGCACACACACACACACACACACACCCGAGACAGGAATCGAACCCTCAACCCTGGAGGTGCGAGGCCATAGTGCTAATCATTACACCCCCGTGCTACTCTCTCTCTCTCTCTATATATATATATATACACACACGAACACACATAGTATGGGTTTGTAAGTAAGTACATACCTACAGTGTCTCTCTTTTTCTCATTACCTCTCTTTGTCTTCCTTTCTTTGTCTCTGTTTCTTTATCTCTATTTTTTCTCATCATCTTTCCGTCTCTGCAGTGCTCTTGGTTCATAATGTAAAATCTCTCTCTCTTTCTCTCTCTCTCTCTCTCTTTCCCTCTTTCTCACACACACATGCACACACATACACACCTGTACCTATACATTCATCTCTGTTTCTGCCACGGATTAAAAATCTCATAAACAAACCTAATCATATCACATCTACGTGAGCTCATTTGAATCAGAGCTTCAGCATGAGAGCTTTCAATTGACTTATCCCGTAATTGCTGCTACATTTGTAATCAGTCCTCTGCAGCTCCTGACAAGTGTTCGTCACGTCATGCTGAGCGCTCGCTAACCCAAGTGTTGTGAATAATTCAGCGCAGAGCCAAGCGCTCCTGCTGCCACTTTGCTCTGTCAATGTTAATTGTGTTTCTTCCACCAACCGGTTTTGTGCCAGGTTCCAACGCCCTGAGACACCATCCATGGGAACGGGAGCAAGATATGAAAAAGAAGACTTGATTGGTCAAGTTTTAGCTCTCTGACAGTGTCCTATTCTCTCAGAGCTTAAATGAATCAATAGGGATTGTCTGAAAAATAAAGGCTGAAGGAGACGTGTGAGATACAGATATGTGAAAATGCGAGTTTCATTATGCACAAGCTATTTTTATGTAAGGTTACATATAGTATGTGCTTGGAATTTCATAGAGATTGTTAGCCAGGTTGCTACTGTACAATGAATTAACCTTACAGGTTTGATTTTGTGGATAATATTTCCTTTTACAATACCTAACAATGTGAAACTATTTTTAAGTGTTTGTAAGTTACTGTACTGTATATTCATATTATAACCTTTACTGATATATTAGTGAGCTATATATATATATATATATATATATATATATATATATATAGCGCTATTATAGATCACCCCCCATATTTAGACAGAGCCAACTCACACCCTGTATTAGGACCCTCCCATACTAACCAACATTTACATACCAAGGATAATTTTGCTCCCTCTGACTTTGACTCTTAACCCTGGGCAACTGTGGCATCATAGAGCTGCAGACTCGTGATCCTTGGATGATAGAGTGAGATAACACATCTGAGAGTATTTAAAATGGATCCAATGTTTACTACTAAGTCTAGCCAACTATTTAATAGTGTTTCTAACAAGTTCTTAGAAGTAGGAAGAAATGTAACAATTTGAACCATTCATATTACTTGGCAAATAGTGTTGAGAACTGATATTTATCATATATTATGTGGACCACCCTTCAGGAAGCAAGCCCTAGACAACTGTTTTAAAAAGCTTTTAACCCCCTTAATGTGGAATAGAGTCTAATATCTTAAAAAAAACAAAACAAAAAAAAAAAACAGTGCATGGCACTTGCTGTTGTAACTACATATAGCTGGCTATGTCCTGATGCAGGGTCACACTGCCCATTGGCAAGGTGCCTGATGGCAAATCATTCCTCTTTTGCTCTCTTAATCAAGTCAGCATCTTGGGGATGAGTGCATTATCTGCTCCTGAGCAGCTCCTCTTTAACTTGCCCTGTGTAACTGGATATAATGAAAAAAAAAAAAAAGCATATGTCAGTTCATCCTTTCATCAAGCTACTGATGGTTGTAATCTAGATTCTATTTTTCACTCTCTTCTAAATGCAAATATATAATTTGTAGTGTAGAAAAGAGCTTAGGCTGTTAAATTGTTGTATGACATTCAAAATAAAAAAAACTTGGATACAGTTCGGAAACAGTAAATGAAAGTGTGATTGCTTGTATGTGAGATTGCACCCAGCAGCTCAGTATATACATCACAACCCTGACTGGGATAAATTGACTATTTTTAATTCAAGATCAATGAATGAAATTGGAAACAATATCAAAATCGAGGTCCTGGAACACAACATTGGAAATTGAGACCCGAAAAACTTTTCTGTCAACCAGCAACAAAAACAAGCTATTTTATTAGGAGCTAACCAACCTGGAAGGGTTAGCCAAAGTTGGTGATATTGGGCATTAAAAACGTATTGGGCATTAACAAATTTTTAACTATTTCTTATTTATTTCTTATGTCATTAGTAAATGATAACCAGAGTCACTGTGTCAAAGGTTCTGGCATGTTGTACATATTTGTAGATATATGTAATTGTGTACATAAAGGTTCAGAGTTCAGGCTTCCGAAACAGTAAGCCTTGAGCATCACTTCCAGAGAAGACAGGAGATAATGGATGCTTCTCTTCTTTTATTCTCTACTTCCCTCTGTATGTGTAGGTATAATCCGTTGTTGCAGTGTCTAACATCAAATTAGCATTGATTTATGAGTACTGCTTATTCATACGTGTTATAATGATGCTGCTGAACAAGACGACACAGGTTATTGACAGGCTATTTGTTATGGCAAGAGCAATTTAAAAAATGCTGGCAGATGCAGGAGTGGCTCACCTGTCTGCTCTTGCCCTGTACTCAAATAAATGACGATATCATATAAACACACTGATCAAGCATAAACGTACGATAACTAACTATGGTGACTGTGGTACATGGAAGTGGCTGGGACATATCAGACAACAAGTGAACATTTAGTCCCTGACGTTGGTGTGTTCGAAGCCGAAAAAATGGGCATGCATAATATTTAGGATAAATTGTGATGGCTAGATGAGTGGGTCAGAGGTTGCACGTTGATTTTGAACCCAGGCTGCCAAAGATCAACCCACTTGTACTACTGAAGCAATTGAATGGGGCAGGGAGAGCAAGCTTCAGCACCTTATTGACTGGAAAGGCTACAGAACCTCTTGTTCATGCTCAACACCCTAATTACCCAGGAGGAACACTATAAAAAAAAAAGGTGTTCAGAAAAAAATCATGAATGACTGATTGGAAGGCGGCACAGTGGCTTAGTGGTTAGTACTGTCACCTTGCACCTCTAGGGACTGGGCTTAATTCCCGCCAAAAGGGGTTTGCATGTTCTCCCTGTGCTTGGTGGATTTCTTTTGAGTATTCCAGTCTCCTCACACAGTCCGAAGACTTGCGGATTAGGCTAATTGACGTTCTCAAATAGCGTGTGTGTGTATGTGCACCCCATCCAAGGCGTACCCTGCCTTGTGACAAACGTCTCCTGGGATAGGCTCCAGGCCCCCTGTCCCCCCCAAGCGTCATATTCCATGATACGAATTAGGAATAAGTAGGCCTGGGAGCACGAGGAATCAGTCAACCATAGATTGGTAGATTGGCCACTGTTATTGTGCACTATGATCAAAGCTAAAGGTAGTCAAGTGAAATATTAGTGTGCAACTTTAATAAATGTAATAAATTATTATTTGGCCAGGCAGTCTACTGTAAACACATTTTGTATCATGGGTGGGTGAGAGCAGGACCTGTTGCCATCCTTCCATGATTACATTTCTGGCTCCAAGTCCTCCTAGTTCTACTACTCAGATTTTAACCCCAAAAAGGCTTGACAAATGGACATTGCATATACTCCTCATATACAGTATAGTCAACGTTTCATATCAATGATATTGTATTTTTTTAATACAGTATATGTTAAGCCCACCCCAACTTAGAGTTAACATTTTGTAGTTTTTCACTGGAATTGAGTAGTGCAAATTACACTATATATGGCCCAGTCACCTGAATATCACATCTTTAGGTGCTTTTTTATCATACCATTCCATGTAAAGTCCCTCCTCTGGTATTATTGCAACCTCCGCTCTTGTGTGCAGGCTTTTCTCTAAATCTTGGACTAAATTTGCTCATTCAGCTACAAAAGCGTTAGTGAGGTCAGGCAGTGATGTTGAGTAAGGAGTCACACAGTTGCAATTCCTGTCAAATGTGTGCAGTTGGGTTGAGGTCAGGGCTTTCTGCGAGTTACTCCAGTTCTTCCACTCCAACATTGGCAAATCGTGGAGCTTGCTTTTGTGCACGGGCATTGTCAAGCTGGAACAGGTTTAGACTCAGCCAGCTACCACTTGAAGGAAAATTTTATTGAAACAGTAGACAAAGTAAATGTTGGACACAAATGTGCTTCCAAATTTGATGGCCCGCTGTCCTCCAAGCTTTGGCCATGTAGTACATACAGTATACTGTAAGTATTATAATTCCGGTGATTATTTAGTCACCTGGTCTTTTTGTAGTCCTCAACTGTCCAATTTCTTTGAGCCTGTACCAACCATGCTGTCAGATTCCTGTTCTTGCCTAACAGGAGTGGAACCCAAAGTTGCTCCAAGCAGACCGTTTTAGTTGTCTTGACGTACAGTAGCAGCAATGCTATTTGCCAACATTGGGAGACGATCAGTATGTTTGTGTGTTTAGGTCAGAAGTCAAAGTGGGTAGTGTCATCATTTTGCAATGTTGGATAGCATTAAAGTAATTAAAGACAAAACACCATGTGACTTTTTGTGTTTGGATCTGGGGCACAATAAACATTTACCAACAGCAAAAAATAGTCTGATATGTACAGAGATACATATTTTAGCTCATTATGGTATGATGAAGATGTCACTCTAAAGATGTTACAGTCGATTCTATCTAGCTACATAAACTGCCATTATGGAGTTCGCTTCAAAATCATGCATGATGTAAAAGTGTTTGCTGAAATGAAATCACTTTGAATGGAAGATGTATTAGTGAAATTTGTGAAGTGAAGATCAGTACATTGTATCCTTGTGTTTGCTGAAAACAGGGTTCATTGTAGTGAAAATCAGCTTTATTGGATTGTTGGTCTTTTGCCGGACCATGTGAGCAAAGTGCACCCAAATAGTCTGAACTGGTCGGTTATCGGCTGGGCTCTGTGCCGTTGAATGTAATCTGTGTCAAGGTTTGATATGTTGAGTGCTCTAAAATGTCTTTCTACTTATCACAGTTCACAGTAAAGAGTAGTCATAGCTCAACTTGCGGGTCGAGGCTGGTCATTCTCATCAACAAGATGTTTTCATCCACAAAACCACTGATGGACCGACTGTGTTTTTCATCATATTGTGTAAGCTCTAGAGATTGTTATTTGTGAAAATTCCAGGAGTTTCTGAAACCGCCTGGCTGCCACCAACAACCATGGCATGGTAAAACTTCGTGACTCAGTTAATATCTGCTCAGTGGTGCTCCTGTGGAGTTCATATTTCCATCCACCTCAATAGAAAATATTTCCTTTCCAGCTGTGGTGGAGTCTCTTTGATATTACAAACCTCTGTTGTGTTGGAAAACCTCCCTTTTTTCGATCATTACTGTTGCTGGTCCAGGAATTTACTATCTTTCAGCGCACGTATACATGATCATAAGAGCGTGACAGGAGCACATCTAAGAACTCTTCCCTCCAGACATGTGTGAATAGATACTCAGATTTCAACAGGTTAAAGGAATAAGACGGGCACATATTTAATAGCAGGTGATATAAAAGTCGTGCAAACCCAAACTCAGTGCTGAAGGGTGATAAAAATGATTTCTGGTTGTCAGGATTTTTATACCATGACCTTGAGGTACTGTATTTTGTTTCACCATGACATGCATGCGTTAAAATGAAAAGAGCTAGTGCTTATGTTGGGGGCACAAATAGCATCGCTGTCGTGGTTAATGTCCCTGTACCTAAGAGTTCAAACAGAAGCAGAAAATGATGGTTATTCACCTGCCCATTAACACCTCCAGCATGATTTATGCAACAGTCGATGCTTGACTGAAGCTGTGACAGGTAATCATCACTCAATGTGCTTTCCAATAGCTGACTACGCACAATCATAGTCTGTGTTTGTCTCTTAGGCTTGTGAGCCGGTAAAGCTCAATGCTTAGAGGTTTGTACCTAATAGCTGTCAAGATCCTGTTCTTTCCCATTATATGCACGCTCCCTCTCTATCTCTCTCTCCCCCCTCTCCTTTATCCTCCATGTCAAAATATAAAAGCACCACTATAGCAGAATATGTGAGAGAAAACAGCAGCAGCAGCAGCACAAGGGCTGATCAAACGTAGCGCTCCAGACCTCAAAGAGGAGGCAACAGGAGAATACAAGTACCTCATGGTCTCTTTCTGTTGTAGTTCTCATTTCTAGTTTTCCCCTTCTCTCAACTACCATCGGTACACACACACGCACACACACACACACACACACACACACACACACAAATGTCTAAATCAATGTGTTAGTAATCTGCTTTCCTGGGCATTATTTGGACATTCATTTTGGTGATTGAGAATTTTACATGTGAATGAGTAAAATCTAAACAACAGTGAGTGGCAATTATCAAGCGTAATGACAGAAGACATTACAATAAGTAGTATGTTATTTTGAAAAAAAAAAAAAAGGTTTCATATCAAGCATAAGACATTACAAAAAACATTCTAAATCTGCAGGGAGTGGTCTGATTAATTAAGCAGAGCAGAGGCCCCAGGCTAGCGTCATTTAGGTAGCGTTTTTATGTAAAAACAATTATTTCAAAATTGCCTTACACTATCCAGACATGTTTGTATTTTACTGCCAAAATTAGGATTTATGCATGTACAGACAACAGCATTATATACAAAAGTTATAGCCAAAAGGAGTAATCCTCTCGTGAAAAGGTGTGGATAGATATTACAGTATGTCCTCAGTGGTAAAGTTTGTTTATGTCATCATGTCTAAGGGTCTTTTCACACCTGCCTTGATTAGTCATTTCAAATCAAACTTTGGTTTGTTTTCCACCTGGTGTTTGGAGTTTGTTTGAACAGGTCTGAACACAGCAAGTGCACACGGGTGTCGACCGAAACAACCGCACCGAGACCCTTTCAGGATGTGGTCTTTGTCTAGTTCTAAACAACTTTGGAACAGTTTGTTTGT
Organism: Clariallabes teugelsi; assembly: GCA_030014215.1. NCBI lineage: Eukaryota > Metazoa > Chordata > Actinopteri > Siluriformes > Clariidae > Clariallabes > Clariallabes teugelsi. The sequence continues at coordinate 14,282,310 of JAQMYG010000007.1, forward strand.
GGTGAGAAATGATTACAGAAAAACTAAAAGGACTACTCTGCAAGTGTCTCCCCTAGCCAGGTGCGTTGTGCATATTTGACTGTTTACCAAAACCATCTTTAGGTTAACAAAGTGAAGTTCAGTATCCTGGTGTACATGCTCAATAGTTTCTCCCTTGTTCTGCTCTGTCAACTGCAGGCTGCATGCAAGTGTTGCACAGCATAGTAGTTTCAAGATCTTTCCTCAAAGTCCATTCAACATTCTGCTGCCATGGTTTTGTTTGCCATTTTGCCAAGATAATTACCTCCATTATGCTATTTTGCTAATTCTCCTTCTTCCATAGCAAATTCTTTATAGCAATATTCACCAGGACAGAACATCGATCCTTTTTCTGTGTTTATGTTCTCATTTACACATCAAGCTTATTTGACCACTTAGTGAAACGGAACATTTTTCAGGGAGTTGTACCAAAAATGGACCGTTTTGGACTAGTGAAGCAAACTACAGGTTTGAAACATGCATTAATCCCTGCAGTTCGGAAATTAATATTGTAACTCTAGTATTATAGGTTTCTGTATTGCATTCATTTTTAACAAAGATTAAACCTTCTTTTATTAGGATCACAATATATCATTATTTATAGATTATTTTATCCTATTTTATAGAATTTTCCAAATTTCTTATTATCTCAGTCCTTTCAGAGTGTCTGGTTATTCAGAAATTTCCAAGTAGGTGAAGATAGTAACTCTTCATACCTGTCTCTGTGTGCAGGTTGAGTTGGTCACTTTTGCAGAACTTTTAATATCGAAAACTTTTTAACCTATGTATTTATTTGGAACAGTGATCAGGTATGAATACAGACACTAGTAACACAGCTTTGCAAATCCTAATATAATAGCAGCAACAGCCAGTGCAAACTTTCCTGGCTGCATCCACCCTTGTTTAAGGCCAAAAACATTTAAAGACCTACTGTAATACTATAACTGACCCAAAAAGCAATAAAATGATGCAATCACTGAAACATTATTTTAAAATACAGTTGCATATTTATTCTTGGTTTCCAGATTTGTTTATGTGTTATTCTCTTTTTTTGTAAATGCTGCATAGAGAAAGCTCATTATACACATGAGAATTTGAAGAACAAGACAAGTTACAACCACAGACTATATAGTAGGTGTCACTTTATTTTCAAAGTATAACCTGCCTGACGAGTATGTCTTATTCAGTGCACACGAGCAACACAGGTTAAGAGCTGCCTACATGTTGTTATGAACAAAGCATCATTGTACCTACTGACCTAATTTGCTTGATTTTTTTCCCCCGGAGATTCAATGTGGGGGAAAAGCTTGAAGAGTGCTAAATACTGTATCCTGCACTGGCAGTAGAATTAGCTTTTTGAAGTATATACAGTAACAAATCTGTTGACATGCAGATCAATTTCACTGTCAGCCTGAAATGGAGCTGCATATTTCCCCCTGCATGATGTACAGTACTGCTTAAATACACATGTAGGAAGTGACAGAGCAGCATCAGGGATTGCAAAATGAGCTCTCTTGTGCACAGAGCTAATGTTACTGCCTCCATTACAGGATCAGAGGGGTTCATTAGATAGCCCTGTTAGAGTCGTTATATTTCCCATTCCTCAGCTCGCTTTGTATCTGCTCAGGCTATAAAACTGAATACTTGCATATGGGTGCAGGCCATGTGCATTCTAAATCACACTTTTAACCAGACCCTTATCACCAGACCACAGACACATACACGCATATAGACAGTAAAACCCGGGCGCATTCTGTCTCATTTGAGAGCCTGTGGTAGATGGTGTGGCATAAAGTGCTAGGCTAACTTGTTAATTTTCTGATGACGGGACCCAGTTTCACAGTGCAGACTCTCAAAATCAATTAGAAAGTGCATTTGAAACGTTTTATGGGACACACCCAGTCGTTTCTATTAACAAATAAAGCCAATGGAGGAACAAAACCCGCCCTTAGGGGGACTTCAGAGGAAACAAGTGTCAGAGTTCATAAAGTCAGACCAACAAGACAGCAGGACGTCAAAGACACCAGGCGTTCTCGGCAGTGAAGCCTCTCTATGGGGGCAAAAAAAGGGAGCAAGAGACATTTAGAGCACTAATAAGGAGACGATGCAGTTGAAAAAAAGGTCTTTATAAAATGGCAGGAAATAGAAGGCTGAAGAAATGACTGACAGACTGAGAAGTGGACTTTTTCTGAATCTTGTATGGCTGAATAATTATTTTATATATTAATAATTTTATGTACTCAATTAAATAATAAAAATAATTAAATAAAAAAGTATATTATTGGTGATCTTGCCTAAATACTAAATTTATATAACTTTATATATCATGAGTTCATCAGTATTTTTGCAGAGAAATTAGTGTGTATTCTTAACCAGGTTATATACTGTACAGTACATGTTTTCATTGATTTTTGGGCTCTTGGTTCAGATTATGCAAAATAACAAATTCATTTTTCAGAGGCACTTTGTTTGGTCTTTTTGGTTAAAACATTTCAGTCACTAAATTTATACCGTTAACTTTTGGCAAAAACGTTTTAATAAAAAATGTGGACTGATGAAGCAGTTTGGGATTGTGTGATTATATATGAATTACAGTATATGATTCAATAATAAGATTCAAATAAACATCCAATAGTAGTCTGATATAATGCAAATACATTAACAGCATGCAGAAATGATTCTAGTGATGATAACTGCAGTCACTGCAAATTTCTTTTTCAGTCTGATACCAAGAAATGCTAAAGCTAGTATCATGATATTGATACCAATACTTTAAAAAGTCTTCTTTTGTACAAAAAAAACAACTATGTGATTTCTTTAGTGAAAATCTGCAAATGGTAAAAAATTTTATGCATTGGCACAACTAGGCAAAATTATTAAAGATCAAATTTCGCTATTTTACTTTAATTTTTAATAAGAGCAAAACACAGACTAAGACAGGTTTAAAAATATGCACGCAGTAGCAGAATGGTTGACATTATCTGTTGATAAAAAAAAAAAAGTTGAAAAAATATATACTACATTATTGTCTGGGCTGTGCCCTCGTTCCTATGGCTGCATCACAACCATCCTTCATCACAACAGCACTGTCTCTCATATGCTATTGCTTAAATATACAGTGAAGTGTTTTCTAAATACATTTAGACAATAATTAATTTTTCAATTAAAAATGGAATTAATAGTCAAATTAAAAGAAGAATCAAGTCTATGACATGAACTTCATTTTCCAGAATTCTCAGCCAAACAAGGTACTGTACGACATGAACAATGACACTACAAAGTAGCACATAAACTTTGGTTTTAACCAAATGACTCTTTGCAACGTCTTCCTCCTGGTGGTGTTCCGTTAGTGTTACTGATGCTCTATGTACATGCTATTTTAGCTTCAACCCGTGTTGCTTTTTAAAGCATTTTTTAAAATTGATTTCCTTTTTCACCAAAGAAACATTATTGAATTGGCAAAATAATGGGATAATGTAAAAAAACTAACAAAAATTTAAAAACCGTAAAAAAATTTATTTTAAAATAACAATGAAAATTTTAAATGAATCAAAATAAAACCAAATCACTAGTTGATGTTTGAGAAAGTCTGTGATGTCCCCAACTTGAAAACCTATGTTGTAAACATGTTTAAAATAGTAAGAATTATTTTGTGTGTTTACTTTAATTTGCATTTGTTCACAGACATCGGCATAAAAAGGAAAACTAACTAATAAACTAATAAATTAACTTCAACACATTTTCAAGTAATGTTTTAATTTATTAACAAATTGCAGTGAATGTTTTTGAATATGGTCAACTAAAAAATTTTATATGGTAAACTAAAAATCTGAAGTTTATTTTCAGATTTAATTTTAATAATAATTTACAGTTTCCTGTAATGTTTTGCAATTAATTAATGGTATATATTGATAAAAAGTGTATAAAAAATTGTAACATTCATACGTTTTATTATTCAGTTCCTGCAACAATCTTAAATTGAGTTTTAGTCTGGTATTGAATTTTTAGTCTGTCACGTACTGTATACCTGTGTGAACAGATATTATATCGAAAATTCTGGAATGCGACAATAAATTCACCAAAAAGTAAAAAAAAATGTCTTCCGTGTTTAAAATTCTAGAGAATTATTATCATTCTTACCCCTACTGTACATAATGAATTATTACCAAAGGGCAAAATGTTCATATTTTGTTTATCATTTTGGCACCACTCTATTTGTAGTTCCATGTGTGTTGTTGTTTGATTGTATTTTTTTTTACTTCTGTTGTTGTGGCAGATCATCTTTCCGATTCGATTATTCCTGCTCCATCTTCCTCCTTTACTTCCACATGCTTTAGATTGATTTGTTATGTCATGATCTTGTGTTGTACACCGTCACACTACTGCTCTCGTGCACGGTGTGTAAACCGATGCCTCAGGTTACTGCACCTCTGTCTGAGCTTAAATCCTCTCAGGAAGAGAAATAAGGGGAGCTTTGAAGCTTGTCCTTCACAAGAACTTTCTCTTAACGTGTGCTTGCTTTTGTGTGAAATTTTTTTTTTTTATGTTTCTGACTGAAGTGTGTCCAGGTATGTTGTAAGAAGTCAGTCCAGATGATGTGAGAGTGGTTTTAACTGTCTTGTCAACACTCATGAGGATTACTAATCCATTAATCCACGTTCTTAGCCAGCAACTCTATACGCATTCTAACTGGAACTATTATCAGCTCAGTTGAAAGGAAAGTTTAGTGGAAAATCAAATTTGTGCAATTTCCCCTCTAGTATATCCATTTTCATAATAAAACATTGTGCACTAAAATTTGTTGCCATTCTTTTGACTATTACACATTTTTAAGCATGCCTGGAAGTAAAAAATTACGAAGAAATTTCTGATTTTAAAAGAAGCTAGGTTACTTGTAAATCTAGAGTTAAACTGTCCCGAAGAGCTAGGACTCTTGAACTACCTCTTTCTAAATAAAACTAAATAAGTTTTTTAGTTCTAAAAAGTGTAAAAACATTATTGGAACCATGACATGGTCAACCTGGGCCTTCTGCAAAAAGGCCTTCATGCAGTTTGAACATCTGCGGAGCAGAACGTTTTCATTCTATTCCTAGTGAGTTGTTCCTTTTACAGCTGCTAAATAACAGTCAGTTATTGTTATTGTTTATTTTATTATTATTTCTTCATTTCTTTATTTATACATGTATATTGGTGCATACATGTTAATTTCTTTCACACATTTGCTTTCACCATGGATTTCTGTTTTTTTCCTATGCTTGATGGCAAAGCTCTGCTCCACAGGGACGCACATGTCTTTCAGTCCTCCTCTAGACGTTCACTCTGTCTGATTAATAGCCAGTAACGCTGGTGCTATTGTACTGGGTTCTCCAAGGCTAACTGCCTCTGCCAGCCCAACCCGAAGAGCTTTGCCGTCTCATTATCCACTCAGAGCGCCAATAAAAATGGCGAGACAGCCAGTCTGCCATTTTGTCTGTCTGTCTGTCTGTTTGTCTGACCATCTCAGTGACAAATAGACTGTCGTAAAGGATTTTCCTTGTGACCGACAGGTGTTTTTTTTCCCCTCTCTTCATCAGACAGCGATCCGGCGCATCATTCACTCGGCAGCCTCTGAATGGGCCAAGACTGACTCTTTGACACAAGAAGAGACGTTTCATCTTGATTTATTATTATATTGCTCAGAAATATTATAGCCACACCTTGGGAGAGGATGAAAATATGATGTCTTGGTGTAGACACACTCTCATTCTCATGGCACATTTCAGTAAGTCTTTTGTAAGATGTCACATTGCAGCTGATAAAATGTGCAAAGCTCAAATCTGTGTCATAGACCTAATGGCCTGTGAGCATGTATCTGTCTCTGCAATAGAGAGAGGGAGAGACAGAAACTGTGCTTATGTGTGTGTGCGTGTGTGTGCGTGTGTGTGCGTGTGTGCGTGTGTGTATGTGTGTGTATGCATAGTCTCGGCTGGTCTGCTGTATTGATATGCAGGCCACACTGCTGCGGTGCTCACGGACTGAAATGAGGAAGCTCTGGCACGAAGGACTGGGATGAGATGTTTTAATGAGATTGTGGTCTCTTTAGCGGGCATGCAGAGCAGCACTGTATGTGATCTCAGGCTCTGCTTATTGGTTTATGCATGCTCATGCACTTGCTAATGTGTTCACCGCTTCCGTGCAGTGCTGCGGCGCCGCAGTGGGGCTGATTTAAACAAATCACCATCATGATGGAGAGAGACAAAAGAAAAAACTCCCATGAGAACAAAAAGAAGACAATAAACAAAGAAACAACGCGACTGGTGTATCTTTACACAAGATACTTGCATACAGTGTGATTTTTTTCTTAAAAGGTCATTGTTCATAGAACAAGATTTGTACAATAATGTCACATTGCAATAGTTTGAGACATAGGATTGTTTTGTTTTTTTGGTTATTCATCTCAACATCTTCACGTTATTTTTAAAAATCATGTACAGTAGTACTCTATACATTATAGAAACAGATTTTTTTACATTGTGCTTCAAGAAATGGAACGAAAGCAAACAAAACCACATTTATGTCTCATTTGATGTAAATGCTGACATACTGTGTTTATGGTTGTTGATAATGTGGTAGACAAACAGAAGTGCTGATTTTTTATAGAATGTCTAAATTGGAAAACTCTTAACCAATTTTAACGTCCGGTCTTCCAGACTTTCTCTTGTAAAGTACCAGTAATTAAGGTAATCTAACAGGAGCACATGGTGTAGGAACTGAGCTGTTGGTTTGTAATTTAATGGAAATGTAAATCTTTTCTAATATAATCTACATGAAATCCATTTAACTCTCTGATGTGATAAATCACACTGCCAGACACACAATCATCCGAGCCTCCCCTTCCAACTTTCCATGATCATTTGTCTCCCTGACTGATTATAGTTATGATTCATAGTGTCTGTTTCATAGTATTTTAACTTGCTGAATAAATTACTTTAATGATGCCTTGGACTTTAAGTGCTTGTGTGTTTCCAGCTGTAATGCTACCTACAGTCATTTTGCATCATTCTGCCACTTAGCTAGCCTATTTTTGGCTGGCATGAAAGCTTTAGCTACAGTACACCAAAAATTATTTTATACTGTAAACCATACTTCATGTCAAATGCAGTAGCTTTCTATTGAATTGTTTAGACAGGTTGTAAAGTTCTGGATTTGCTAAATTCATAACTGCAACAGAGCTAGATAACAGTTAACCATTCAGGCAGAAAGCTCACTAATCAGTCACTAAAGTAAACAGATTAAAGACTTGAGATTTCGAAGAGCAAAAGTAGTGGCCAGTTTATATGTGAAAATGATCCCATGTTCCCAGATCACAGATGAGTCTTGGAATATCTCTGTGCCATCAGGGAAGGAAAACTCCAATGATTTGATAACCTGGTCATTTAGTACATTCAGGTCATCAGCTGACTTCATTTTATTGCCACATAACGTTGCTGAGCCTAGACCTGGCTAACTGAAGCAACCCCAGATCACAAAACTGCCTCCAGTGGCTCGTACAGTGTTCACTATGTATGATGCGTGCATCGCTTCATGTGCTTCCCTTCTTACGCTGATGCACCCATCACTCTGGAATAGGGTCAGTCTGAACTCGTCAGACAATATGAACTTTACCATTGCTCCATAGTCCAATCTTTTGCTCCCTTGCAAACTGAAGCTTTTTTTGATTAGACATACTAAAAATGTTTTTCTTATGACTACATACAGTAGCTGTTTAGTCCCAATCCTGTGAGCACTCTTCACATTATGTGCATATGGCCATACTCTTTTTTCACTATTAAACAGAGCTGTGATTTTTACTGTTGATCTCCACCATGCAACTTTGTAAAGTGTTCAAGTGATTTCCATTCATGATTTTTTCCTTATTAATAAGAAAACATTTTCTAACCTAGTTCCAGTTATTTCAAATACCCTTAGTTGTTTTCTTTGCTTGATGCAGCCCAAAAATTTTTCTATAATTTTTACAATAAGTTGTATTAAATTAGCACTTTTAAATGAGTTAATAAGATTCTGCTGTTTATTTTTATGTTTATTATAGCTTTATTTTATCCGTCATCTTTGCCAGAAGTTATATAAATATGCATTTTAAGGCCACTAGTACACCAAACTGTAGTTTGTAGATATATTTTTAGAAAAGCATAATAAAAGTAAATAGTAAATAAAAGTAAATAAATGATCGAACATGTTGTTAAAGAAAATTAATAGTCTCATTTACTGGTCATGTTGTCTGGCCTGAAATGGCCTTATAGTTCTGTATCAGTATTTATCAATTCAATTCAATTCAATTTTATTTGTATAGCGCTTTTAACAATTGTCATTGTCGCAAAGCAGCTTTACACAAT
>JAQMYG010000007.1:14290799-14311583 GCA_030014215.1 Clariallabes teugelsi
AACTATCGAACTGTCAAGTCCTCAGAGAAACAGCTGCCAACACCAGTCGAGGCCAGAACCGTCTTCTAGGTAGAGAGTCATCCCTAGACACCAGACTCATCCCAAAGAGACACACGGGGCATCCGACATTTATCAGTTTTATTTCTCTTATGCCACAACAAGTTACAAAATGTAATAACAAAAAGCAGCAATAAACAAGAGAAATGACAAATTATGATTTTACAAAAAAATCTAAGTATTAATTTCAAATGTAATAGGACTTACTATGTCCTATTTGTCCTTTTTGGTCAATACTTATAAAACAAAAATACATGTATTTTTAAATAATAATTGTTATATAGAAATGAAGAAAACCATATACTTTTACAAAATGATAAATAATAGCATGCCTATTTAAATGATTAATTTATTCACCTACAGATCCTGTATTTGTTTTGTTACTATATAAATACAATTTTTTTTTAATAAATTAATTGTGCTCTTTATATCATTGGAATTAGCCAATTACAGTCAGACCCTTCAGACTTGAGAATTACCAGAGTGCCGTGGTTTCATATCAATTTATTGCAATATCAAACAACTGCTTTACTGTGCTGTGTAGTTAAAAGCATTGCGCTTTTAAGACTTTTATGGTTTAGCCCATTTTGAACATTTATATCTATCTCTATTTTCTCTTAAGAAATAAAGGATGGGTGCACTCTGGAGGAAATGATCCTAATGTATGTCTTGTCACTTAGCAGCAGATGTATGGAGGCCTGTAGGACAGTTCTGGGGGCTGTTGGTAAAAGCAACAGACATTTTTTTCTCTGATCCCTGTACTAAACTGTAGATAAATAAAATGGTACACAATTTACCCTCACACTTTAGCAGTCTATAAAGATACTCCTGTAGATAACACGTATGTACAGTATGCATGTTTGTGTGTGTGTGAGTGTACAGGTAAGTGTGCATGCTGGAGAGAGAGACTTAGAAGGACAAAGAAACTGTAGTATGATAGATAGCATAACATGCGGTCTTATCTACCTTGGCGTAGTCTCTGTGCCTCAGTTTCAGTGAAGGCGGTGTGGACTCTCTTTAGATTTACAGAGGCATAAACCAAGTAAAATATATTAAACTCAAAAAGCTTATGAAAGCCAGAAAAAAGTTATTAGGTAATAACACATTTCTACCTTTGTTTTGGACCTGTAGCATCTGTAATAATTCTGACAAATCTAATGCTTTATAAGTAACTATCAAGTTTAAAAATATGCTTAAGAGACTGAATGTGAGTCATTTTTCTATTTTGGCAGGTGAGCATCTGCGAGTGTGTCCTCAAGGCTACACCTGTTGCACAAGTGCCATGGAGGAGACGCTGTCCAACCTGAGTCGTAGAGAATTTGAGGGCTTGGTGAGAGAGGCAGGACGCTCTATTCAGGCTTCCCTGAACGCCCAGTACAGGAACTTTGACAGTGAGTAACACACAGTGTAATTCAACCACCCACACACAAACACACACACATACAGACACAGAGGGCAGCAGAGAGGCTGAGTTGTAAGAGAACTTGGGATTGACACCGATCTTTATATATTTAACCATCAAAGCATCCATCTGTTTTTGCTTAGTGTTTTTATGCTATGCACCTGGCTAAGCGAACAGCAAAGGGTGAAAGGTGAGCACTTTAAAGCACACACTCTCTCCTGCTTTTTGTCACAGTAAGTGCAGATTAAAGTGGGGACGGAAATGTTCCCTCTCTCTCCCACCATGTGGCTTTTCATGGCCTTCCTCAGCAGTGACCCATTAAAATGTGATCAGCTAAGATAGACCAACCGTATCGCTTCCGGCCGTAATGATCAGAATGCTAGCAGGAGCCTTTGTGGTCGGGAACTTTCATGAGAAGCCAGGATTTTGGTAATATTTTGTGTGTTTTATACATGTATGTGCTTTAATAGGGGATTAAGGTCTGTCAGGTATGTGCTAGAATAAACTTAAATCAAAAATAATAAAAAAGCATAGACTGGAATTAAAATGTTATTTCGTGTTTAAAATATCACAAAGAAATTACAAATATAATCATTTGAAAATTAAGCTAATTGAAATAGTATACTTTTATCTAAATGTCAAAAAAATGCAGTAGGAAAATTGGTACAGATGCTAACCTCCACTGATAACATAAGCCTGAATGAATTCATGCCAAATTTAATTTCTTTTAAAGCCCTCGCTAATAATTTTACAGCAATAAACAACTATATTGAAAGTAAAATCACTATATGATATTAGATTTAGTTTGTATGCTGGCACAATTGTCCCTTTCTTTAAAATTGTAATTTTTTGACCCTACCAAATCTAAACTAACTATAGCTGCCTAGGTAAATCTTTTGACAACCCTCTCACTCTATGTTCATACTAGTGAATGACAAAGATTTCGACGTATGTACCTGCAAGTGACACACAAGTTGAGAATTTCCTTCTTAAAATTGTTTCATACTGTAAATTATCTTTAACGCAATAAACCGAAAGTAAATCAAATGATTTCTCAGGCCAAGTGTGCTTCAGGGGATGTAGTATGACCTTTTTGAAATATTTAAACATACAACTTTAGTTATTTCATGCACATAAATTCTAATCTAGTGCTTGCCTCTGAAAAGGAAGATGTATATCCATACATTTATTAATCAGAAGCTGGAGGATACCAATTCACCCTTCCAGCTCCTGATTGACTGAACACACCTGATGCAGGTAATCAGCAGTAAGTAAAGCAAGGATAATTGTAATGCATGCCGGACTGTGGCTCTCAAGGACCAGGGTTGGCCACCCCTGATCCTACAGTATACCATCATTAAATGTGTACGGAGACATTCCAAAGAAAACAATAATTTTAGAGGGCCCCCAGTGGCACAGCAGTAACAAGTTCGCTCTATCCTCCTGTTCATGTTCGAATCCTGGGTGATCGCAAGTTTGAATCCCTGGTGATGCTGTAGTCTCTCATAGCCAGGAGCTTAGAGAGAGCTGATTGGCCGAGGTGTCTCAGAAGGTAGGCACTCTAAGCCAATCATGGGTGTCTGTGAGCTCATGCAAGTGGAACGAGCAGATAGCGCTATCCTCCGAGTGTGTTACGTCGGTCCCAACAGTGCATGAGTGAACAGTTCGACAAGATGTGATTGGCTAGCGTCACGTGGCGTTGAGGAAACACGTGATAGACTTTGGCCCTGCCTGACTGGTAGTTGTCGCCTTGATGGAGTAGTACGCTAATGACGGTTATGACTAAATTAGAGAGAGAATCAGGAAAATCTCAGATAAAAATAATAAAAAATAATAAATACTAATATTGGAAATAAATGTGCAGAGATTGAAGTCAATTTGATTACATTTTATTAGAATTTTGGTATGGTTAGCACTGTCTTCCCTTAGGGTTTTGGCTCGAAATGAGTGTCATGTCTGCTAATCTGCTAAAAAAATCACACATGGTCTGATAAAGTAAATCTAACAACAGTTAAAACAAGCAACTTGTCACTTGATAGCATAAATGCGCAGCTAGCTGACAGCTAACAATTACCAAAACACAGAAGAAGCCTGCTAATTATTAAGTACTGGTCGAAAGGAAAGAGTTTCTGAATTACTACTACACATGATACTTAACAGACAAGTAATTTTAAGAAAACACAAAGGCAGGTAGAATATCTCAAACCTTTATTGATCTACTCAGTCAAAAATACCTGCTAAGGAAGAGCTATCAGCAGTTGTATGATTGTAATTTAGCGTATACTTTCATTGTCCAAGTATTTATTTATTTTTCCATTTAAAAAAATTTATTTCAGTCACAAAATAAATCAGCTTTTTAAAATACCACGTTACTCATCCTCCCAAAGCTGAACTACTGAAATGCCGTCTGAGTCTCAGACAGAAAACAAGTTTCAGCTTTGATCTGTTCAAAGCAAGTTTGGCAGCTCGAATCCAGCACTCGCTGTTTCTCCTGCGGGAGTGTGTTTGAGCTGGAGGACAAAGCGCAAATATTTTCATCTGCTCCCAAGACACACACATGTGTTTACCATGAGCACTTTAAAAACTTTCCAGGCAGTGACAGTCAGATTTTTGAAGTATTTGTGCAAGCAGCATGAGTCAGAGAAAATATTCTATTTTATGTTTGATCAAAGGTTTATACAATGCACTTGAACATTTTAACATTTCACAATGCTATTTATTTGAAGGCTGTCAACAGAAGCAATTTATAACATGCATAAACATTACCCTGAACAGTTCAGCTTATTATTCTGTTATTCATCTTCTAACATATTATTCAGTAACTACTCTGAACTGTATGTGTGTGAGGAATATATGTCTGCATGAGCCGACATCTCCTGCGGAGTATTAGACATTTAATAATTTTTTTATTGTTTTAACCCACAACTTCTTGAATTCTGAAGTTGACATTGTTAATTAATTTTCTGTAACAACAGCCCTGACAGTAAAGTAATCACAGCTTTATATCAATGCACTCGGTAAAAAATGATAGTTTCTATAGTAACAACTCATTCACAGGGACGTATACAGCAGATGACCTACATAACCTACATAAGACAAATAATAAACAGATTTTTAAAAAGTTATTTAATAAAGACTGATCTAATTGTGGTGAGGTTTTCAGTAAGGAGACATTTTAGAATTGATAGTCTCTAGTGTTAGCACTTATTTCCAGTTTCTCAGTAATATGACAAACTGCAATTTTTTTTTACCTTATTAACTTCAAGAATATGAGGGAGAAAGAGGGTGGTGTTTGAAATGCTTACTGCTGCTATAATGTATTAATAATTTCATGTAAACATAATGAAGGATGATGAAAGATAAATAAAAATCAAGACTTGTGTGTGAACTACAGTGGGAGCCAAAAGTATCAAGACAGATCAGGTACTGATAAATGTAATTGGTTAGAACAACTCTGACAGGAGTGCTCATTCGAATACATTACTACATTAACACCTTATATCTATACATATATACCTGTATGGTGGGTGTGCAAATCAAAAACATTTTTAAAAAGGGGATCTAGCAGGTTTTGAAGAAATAAAGGACTTCAAACTAAATATTGATTGTTGTATAGCAATTTCATTGCATAAAATAACAAATTATGCTTATTATTTTGATTGTCACTATTTTATTGAAACATGAAATTTCACTTTTGTGTCCATATGTTTGGCCACCACTGTATGTACCGGTAGGAGTCATAACTTTCATTTAAGTAATGGAAAAAGTAATCCCTAAATTCATGTCTCTGATTACAAACCTCTCAAAACTTCCCAATTTATTATTATTTTCTTCCTTCCTTCCATATGTCCTTCCTCACTCACTTACTCCCTCTGCTTCCTAAAGTTCATGTACAGAATTTGCCACAGAAGTTCACTGGATACTGTAAAGTCTTATCACACATTTGTTTCATTCATTAACTAAACAAGATGATTCTGATTAGCACAATTCTTCAGCCAAATATGCTCATTAAGGAAATCATCTGTATTGTACACAGGGAGAACTACAATACATGGCATACAGGATGTTGTCCTAATACTTTTTGCCACCACTGTAAAGTCTTGATGTTTATTTACTATTCATCATGTTTTTACAACAATTTCTTTCTTTTGTTCTTTCTTTCGTTCTTTGATTTAATTACTTGCTTACTTGGAGTATTTACTTATTGCGTACTTGCTCACATACTGTATGTTTTACAGTAACTTAGCATTTTTTCCTACAGGTGTAATGATCAGACAGTTTCTGACTCTTAACGATATTACCACACATGAGTGCTGATGGATCTTTTTGCACTAGCAGCAGATGGAGCCTTTACAATGATCTAAAACCTCCAGAGATCAGATTTGCTAAATTTCAAGTCAGCCTCCTTCCACAGCTAACTTAATTTCAGTGCAACACTTTACAAATCTCCATATAAAAGTGGACTGAATAAAACTGATGTCCAAAGAATTTAATTGAATACAATTTCAGCGCTCTGTAAATTTAATTGACCCTGTTGACCTTGGGGTTCTGTCTAAAGCGATTACTGACTCCGTTTTCTAACTTCTTTTCAACAGCATACTTTCTGGAACTCCTGGACAGGTCTGAGAGCTGGTTGGAGGAATCATTTGTTAAGGCACTAGGATCTCTATACACACCTAATGCTGGGGTTTTCCGTGACCTCTATGCTGATTTGCGCCGATATTATCGTGGCACATCACTGAATTTAGAGGAGGCGCTTGATGAGTTCTGGATGCGGCTGCTGGAGCGCCTGCTAAAGGCCTCTAACCCGTCCCTCATCTCCGATGACTTCCTCGAGTGTGCATCCAAACAGACAGAGACCCTGCATCCATTTGGGGATGCTCCGCGAGAGCTCAGGGTCCGACTGGTGCGTGTGTTGATCGCTGCTCGTGCCTTTGTGCAGGGTCTTAACGTCGCTGGAGAGGTTGTGAGGAAGGTTTCTCAGGTATGGCGGGTCTGTTTTCTTCTGTATTCCAGGTCCCTCCCATAGTCAAAAGACATGCAAATTTCCTGTAATGTGTGTGTGTGTGTGTGTGTGTGTGTGTGTGTGTGCATGCGTGCTTGTGTCCTGTGATGTATCTCGCCTTGTGCCCTAAGTTCCCTGGGTGCCCTGAGTACTCTCACAGTTTTATTCTGTAGAGCTCAAACCATAACAAAAGCTTTTTGATAAAGAGTCAGAATCAGGGTTGACAGGTCTGCATAACAAAAGCACCACAATGGACAATAAAGTGAATCCAAAAATCCAAATCTCACTCTTTATAAACTTTATACACACCTTTTAAACCTCAGTATCATGATTATCATTGTCATGTTTATCAGAGGTATTGAAGGTGCAGTTTGTAATATTTAGAGACATGTTGTGTCTACAATCTAACTGATAAATCAAATTGGTTAGAACAAGTTTCTATATTAAGAGGCTCTGACAGGAGTGCTCATTCAAATACATTACTGTTTTTACACTAACACCTTATATAGTGACCTTTCTGGTCGGGGTGCAGCAAAAACAGATTTAAAAAAGGGTTGTTACTACCAAACAAATAGGTATTATTGTAAGAGGAGAAACATTTTTAATTAAGCAAAATCACCACTGTGCTGTTGCGATGAATATCAGCACAGCTGTGATGTGGTTGTAGTTACAGCCTTATAATGCTGTTGTATAAAAGCAGAAGTATCTAACCATTACAGACACAGCTGGTGTCTGACAGTTAGAGACCAAAAGTTCGAGTTACTAACCGGGATAAAAGTAGTTATACTTTCTTACGGGTACTATGTAGTAAGGAGACATTTGTACAGTTATGTACAGTTAATCAACACACCAAGTGGTGCCTGTGATTAGGGGCTACAGAGGGATTTGGTATTCAGACTTCCAGGATGTTAGAAGCTTGTTAATTTGAAAGCTTGCCTTAGGTATAAATAAAGCAAAACAGAGGCAACTTGAAACAACTTAGAAGCAATATTTAAGGTGTCAAAGTGTTGTTTCAGATGTCATAACGTCATCAGATGTGTGTTCTTGCTGAAAGTGCTTCTGTGATTGCGGGTTTTGCCAGGCAGCTGCTCTCTCCTCAGTACCTACTTTTACCCATACTGCAACTGACATTTAGTGTAATTAAAGGTTATTAGAACATCAGTGATGCAGAGTGATTAAACATCCGAGTGGACTACTCATGAAAAGAACCTTCTCCATTCATATTACTTGGTTGAAACTGTTTCATAGTGCCTGTTTCAGAAGATGTATCGGAAAGATTTATCGGATAATAATGTATAAAATATTTAGAATTAATAAAAAAAAGTTGCACATTTATAGGAAAATAATCAACTTTAAATCAACCTGGTAACCATAATATTTTTGACAACAGTATATTGCTTAATACTTAAATTAATCTAAATTCTTTTGTAATAGAAATCTATAAACCTCAATTTAATCGTCCAGAACCATAATGAAATTTAAATGAATTTTAACCACAGGTTTAGTTGCCAAAACAATCTACCCACAAAATAAGTTGTGGTAATGTACATATTTATAACTCAGGATCAATGTTGCAGTAAGATCTTAAAACATCATAAAAAATTTATTAATGTTCTGAGACTACTTAGCCCCCAACTATCTTACAACCCAACTGCAATTAGGCGTGAACTTTTTCAGTCACGATAGAAAGAGCGCTGAGTGTAAACCATTTAAAGCGAATGCAACAGTGTGTTGTACATCTGCTAGAGCTTTCCAGGAAAAATCAAGCTCAAGTCCTCTCAGGCTACCTTTCCTTCTCAGATCCCGAGCTCACAGCTCCCTTGATGAATGAGAGCAGGCCGCAATGCGACAACTCTCTTGCTTTTAGAGACTAGCGACAAAACGGCCGTGCCAGTCTCTGGAGAATCCGGCTACACGGCCCTCATTCAGGCTGATGAGGTGGGGGTGTATCGGTGCACGCTAGTGCTTATGCTGTAATAATGAAACCTGCACCATAGAAGCTGTTCCGCTGGCCTTCAAACCGTTTCTAATTATCACTGCATTAGTTTTGGCATGTGGCCATTCGCAGTTACGCATCAGTTCTGTTGTTTCAGCAGGCACATCATTTTATTGCCTTATTATGGCGAGCTACAGTATATAATGTGATGTTACTATCATTAACATGTACTCTGTTGCACTTGAACTATTTTCTTAGCTCAGACCTGTACTTTTTTATTTTAAATGTGTGCTGCTTCAGATGCACTACCTGAGGCTACTCATGACAAATACATTCATAATTTACTGTATCTATACACACAACAACAAAACTTTCATTACATCAATTTTTGATAAAAACAATAAACAAACAAAAGCACTAAACCTTTTGTGCAGTATCTTGCAGTGTTTTTCAATATGGCTGACTGCCACTATGGCGTTTGGTTTGCAATCAGTGCTAAGTGTAACTAAGGAGTCAATTTAGTCATCAGGAAACATAATTATTGTTGCAACACATCTAAGGAAAATTTGATCTTCCTGCTGGTCTGTCTTGTTTTTGTATACATGGTTCTCATTGATATTGCCACATACTGTACACGCAATAGCCATGTCAGCCCCAACTTTGTTGGGAAGCTGTGAAAAGCTTTATGAGCTTTGCTCATAAATACACTGCCTTTTTGTAAGTCATATCATGGAAGTATGAATGCATCACCATTTTGCCTGTTTTACCAAATAAGCCTTAGAGACAGTAGGATATGTTACTAGTTCATGGAAAAAAAGCACTAATACAGCTGGTTGGTTGTAACAACTATCATCAACAGCATCTTATCTACTGTATAAGGGCATGTGTGTAGTAGTTATTGGTATTGCCCTGTTAGTTGTATTGCATCAAATAAATAAACTATAGGTGCACATGTCTGAGCTGCACATGCCACACTTTAAAATAATTATTGGAGACAACAAATTAATCACCTACAGTATACTGTATGTGTATATACAGTAAAGCTTTGAATACGATATCAGTTACTGATTTCATCACATTTTAATGGACTAGAACAGCTGCTCAGCTGTTCTATGGCCAGGTGTGTGACTTCATTACTCACTTACAAGTCAGCAGATAAAATGTGTAGATTTCAAGTGTTGCATTTGTCATTGGAGTCTGTCTCTGTGTATGAAGTCAAAAGAGCCATATATTCGAGTGAGGCAAGCTGTTTTTATGCTAAAAGGTTTTAAAACTCATTCCCAAAAACATTTTCCATGCAGATTTGTAAAAAAGCCTGAAAAAGAAAATATATTACCTAAAATAAATTTGTTTCTGTGCTGTAGAAGTCCAACCTAGGCTGACATTTCGATGTCTTAAAGAGCAGAATATTTGGACAAGTAGGATCCTGTGATGTGGCCCAGAAGACGTTTGCTTATTGTAAATCCAGTTTCCTTTGAATAACCAGGAATAACTGAGCACTTCCTGTTCTCTAAGACAGTCCACTTTAATTAGTGATCGGGGCAGGTCTTCGAAGCGTTCAATCTAGCAGACGGTGCATGATTAAAAAAGGCCCCATTATGAAGCAAACCTCTCCCATACCTGCCGTACAGGTGCAGTGGCCACTTACCAACAAAGACGATGTTGCCATCAGAGCCACGTGACATGGACAGGGCTATGAGAACTACTTTTTTACGACAGTACGCTAGGTAGCCAAATTACGCAAGCCTCAGTGATTTGCTGGTTAATGCAAAGGTTTAACATTTCATGTTGAAAATCACATTTGAAATTGAACAATTCAAAATTGCCAGTATGTGTTACTAAAACAGCAGCCTACTGTAAGTATGATGTAATCTTAATAGAGCAGTAATACCCACTGATAAGAATGAATGAAACCAAATTCATAACCAAATGAATGAAATATGATGCACATAAATCTAAGACAAACTCAAGAAAAACAAAGAAAAAATACAGAACAAGAATGTAACAAATATGTGTAACCCTGCCTAATCAAGTGCAGAAATGATCATAATGACATAGTGTGTCATTAAAGTGATGATGAAGATGAGGATGATGATGTTCTGATGTCTTAAGGTTCCTCTGAGCCCTGAATGTAACCGTGCCATCATGAAGCTGGTGTACTGCCCACACTGCCGTGGTCTCAGCTCAGCCAAACCCTGTGCTAACTACTGCAAGAACGTCATGAAGGGCTGTCTAGCTAATCAGGCTGACCTGGATGCGGAGTGGCAGAACCTTATTGGTAAGTGACACACACACACACTCACACACACACACAGTGTAAACTGCCTATGCTTCTGGTGTAGTTCCCAACAGCAGTTACAAACTAAAGATCCTGTTGCAACTTTTGTACTGTTTTTAACATTGTGAGAATCGCTGCATATCTCAGTGGTGAGATTTTTGGTTGAAGTTTTTGGCCTGTCATCATTGCTGTCATTAAGCTCTTAAAGTGTTACAGTCTGAAAATCAATTTCTGTGGGTGGAGACTTGCATAATTACAACACATTCTTCCTGAAAAAGATCGACATGGCAAGAACTGTTACATACTTACAGATTGTAGGCACATTTTACACAATGCCTGGTCAGTTAAATAACAACGCTTCCTCTCTGTCCATGCTAAGATACTATGCTTCAGGTGGCTGTTAGCTTCGGTTCTGAGCCCAGCATGGACGTGGTGCTGCACTCCATCCCTGTACGCATCTCCGAGGCTGTGCTGCACATGCAGGAAAACATGGAGCTTTACACAATCAAGGTCAGAAATTCACACTTCACATATTTGAAGGTTGTTAAAACATAGTCTCATATCTTGCATTTGGTTGGAGTATAAATTTGTGTGTGCACGTCAGGTTTTCCAGGCATGTGGAGGGCGTGGAGAGGAAGGCACGCAGAGTTCGGTGTCTGATGAGCCGAAAAAGAAGGTGAAGACTGTAACAGCACTGGAGTATAAAGCCAGCTCCTCAGCGGCTGTCAGACTGGAAGTGCAGGTACCTGTGTGTTTTGTGGAACACTATTACTCCTGCATCTGTCAATATCTTGACACCTATATATATATATGTGTGTGTGTGTGTGTCTGTGGGCAGGTCTCTGATGTATCTAGTAAGCTGAAGGAGATGCAGCTGTACTGGATTCAGCTCCCTTCAGCTCTGTGTGATAGTAAAGCAGCTTCTGGTTCCTCCAGCGATGAGGACTGTTGGAATGGCGTGGCCAGAGCACGGTATGACGCACTCACAGCCATGCACTCTAGCTGTATAATATAATGCAGTCGTCTGTTTCAGTGATGATCGGACACATAATCAAGTAATACTTTATACAATAAAAGTACACGAGTTGCTGGAGTGGTTCCTACTTAGTCCCTCTTTATATAATATAGGTCTAATATAGGCCTCTTTATGATGCCTACCTGTATATTAGACCTATATTATATAGGCCTCTTTATGATGAGGTCTCTTTTTATCAATGACCAGTGTAGTGATGGGAAGTTTGAATCATTTTAGTGACTCTTTTTTTTTTTATCTCATTTTGAAACTCTGTTTGGACTTATTGTATAGTTTTCACACAACATAACAATAAAACCAAACCAACAGCTACTATACAATAGTAGGAAGAACAGTGTAAAGGTTTAAACAGTGTTTACTCAAATCAGTAAATTGAACTGCTGAGCACAGCAATTATGTCGCATATGTATTGTTGATTACCTTTTAGAATCAATACCTGTATTCCAGTAGCAGCCTAAAAAAAAAGATTGTCCTTTTTTACACTTCATATCAATGCATCGATCGTTCTGCAGGCTTCTTGCTCTGCCACAGAACTGCCCCGTATCGACTAGACCTCAGACATGATTAATCACATCTGATGAGTTTGTTTGTGGATAAGACCAAATGCCATCATCAATAATTGCTTCAAAGCTGTTGAATCACTGCACTCCTCATGGATCATTGTGCATATTTTGACAAAAGTAAGAAAAATGAAGACGTCAATATCAGGGGTGTGTATTGTCACACCCAGAGGGCAGACAAGGCCAGTGAACAGAACTGTTTCCTATGACAATGCTGAATGTTTTATATTCATGAATGCAGATTTATGGACGCTCTTTGTAAGACCTACGCATGTCGGTCCCATCATTTTCTTACACTCATACTTCTGATTTATTTTATGAGCACAACCCAACTATTTAGCAAAATAGTTAATTGCGTGTTTTCACCCATAGAAAACCAAACCATTTACTCCAACCGGAAATAGAGATTTCATTCACTTCAAAGGTCAACTGATCAATCCTAGAGACCAATAATATATTATTGTTAATTCACTCAGGGGTTCTTCCTTAGACATGCACACTTTGGACTTTAAATAAGCCATTTTATTCTGCAACATGTCTCCCTGCGATGAGTGTTGCATTGTTTAGAGTCATGTGACTACCAGGGCTGTGAAGCACTAGATGCACATTTATGTGCTTATTGCCTGTCCTTGCCTCATTAGGTTGTGTCAGATTTAATACGTTTAGGAGTTCCTTCACAAACATAGTATTGAATCAGCCTGAAAGAGCCCTAGCACACGAATTGGTTCTTTGCCCAGGTGAGCACATAGCAGTTACAGAGTAAGCAGAATAATCTGCATTGTTTCACTTTCTGCACAGAGATACCATGGACAGTTATGCAGATAAATCCCATGATATTTGTAGCAAACTAATAAGATGTGTATAATGGATTTTTATCTCCACAGCTACCTCCCCCAGCTTATGGGAGATGGTCTAGCCAATCAGGTCAATAATCCTGAGGTGGACATTGACATCACCAAGCCTGACATGACGATACGACAACAGATTATGCAGCTGAAGATCATTTCTAATCGCCTGAAAAACGCCCTTGATGGCAATGATGTGGATTTTGAGGACACAAGTAAGTCTCGCAAGAACCATTAGGGAAAATTACTAAGTGGGGATAACATGATTAGGGCAATATAAACGCTCAGCTTGGGTTATGAACTTTGTTGAGTATAATGCGTTACTAATAGTTGGATTACTTTTTTGATGTAACAAGTAATGTAACGCGTTTGGTCTGACATTTAAGTACTCAGTTATTTAGTTACTATTTAAAAAATGTAATCAGTTATTTAGACAGTTTATGTAATCCGTGAGCCAGACAGCAATCATTCCCAATCCGTTAGCGTGTGTGTGAAAGTCATCCTACAAGCCCCGCCCCTTATAACCCGCCCCTCTCTGTTATTCCTGCTGTTATACCCCTATCTCACCTATGTGGTTTGACTATACGAGGACCGACGCGCGGAAAGATGGAAACCTAATCACAACGCCAAAACTCGCGATGAACCATACTTACGACCACCGCGCAAAACCGCGTAGGTGAGATAGGGGTATTAGTAGTTTTATAACAGATTATGGGCCAAACTTCGCTGAGTGATGATGGTGGAATAATTATAAAGGTCTTGACTAAAACCACATGCATGAGGAATCACAAAGGAGTTTTCATTTTCTGCAATGGAGAAGTACTCTAACTAGTTACTTTTATCAGAAAGTAACGCTGTAATGTAACTGAATACTTTTTAAAGACAATAATTTTATAATGTAATTAGTTACTTTAAAAAGTAACGTCCCCCGACACTGGTTATGAACAATTAAAGAACACTTTTTTGTTTCCAAACCAAAAGACACTGGCACTAGCAGGCATGTCACAATTGTTGTCTCTTAAAAGATTGATAAAAAATATCAGGAAATACAGCTTAGACCATATGTTCTAAATAGATGTTTTTAAACCTTTTAAAAGCTTGTTTACATAACATTTACTGTGGATTAGTAATTATTAGATTATCTATTATAAATACCCTGGACATAATTTTTTTAAATTAGGAGGATATATGCAGGTTACATGCAAAATGTGATTTTGTATAATTTGGATTTTTTTTTTGTTTGAGGTATCTGATACTAAGACACAACTATGATGAATTACTTTTTGAGTGTCAAAATGACTTTGAGTCATGCTTTTTTTTCTGGGTATAGTTCCACATAATTGGTCTGCATCAAGCAAGAAACTGACCAGAAAGATCTATAATGACTGGACTTGGGTTAGGAAACAGCCAATGCATTATTAAAGCCTGAAAGGATGGTGGTGAACCATCAAATTTGTGGAAAACATTTAGTCAGAATATAATTATGAATGGCGATTTAAACACTTGGTGCAGTTGCATTGTAAAAAAAAATGTGTAAAAGTCAAAGTAAAAGCATTTTCAACCTGTGTAGCTATAAGCTATAATAACCACTATTAATTAGAATAGTGATATAATTAGAAAAAGAATAGAGATTAATTAGAAAAAAAGGCTTTAGTTTGCATTAAGATTGTATCATCCTATGAGTCCAGATTCACTCTATTCCAGAGCTACAGTACATCAAAGTAAAAAGAGAGGCGCATGAAGCGATGTACTCTATCACACAGTGCTAACTGGACGAGCCTCTGGAGGCAGTGTTATGATCTGAGATTGCTTCAGTTTGTCACTTCTACCATAATATAAACTAGATATTATATTATATAACTTAAAATATAAGATTTAAAGGCTGCTGTTACAATTAACATCTTTAGATGTGACAGCTCCACAGGACTGGTAAAATGTAATAGCCATTAAACACTTACACTCCCTGCTTATTATTCAGTTATTGAATGTTATAAAATAATTGAATAACTACAGTACATGCAATATATACTGTAAACAGATGAGAGAGAAATGAACAGCTGTGAAGAACACGATTCTCTGCAAGAATTAAAATGGTACATGACATAGCATAAAATACTGCTACTGGATATTTTCCTAACCATTTTTCTATCCCATTATGCCTCTAGGAGATGATATCAGTGGTTCTGGCAGTGGCATGTGCAGCGAGCCGCTCTGTGGCCGAAGCAGGCCACCAGTGTTTGGGCCTAAACTGGACAGATCCAAAGTAGACGCCTACAGTCCAGAGGACAAACAAGTGAAAGGTGGCGGGAGCCCAACTATACCATCTGCCTTCCTAATCATGGTGCTGGTCTTGATCAGTCTGCTGTTCAGACGGTAATACAAACGCAGACCTGCCACCAAACTGGACCTGGGGATTCAGGGGAGTTAGTAGTGAAGTGAAGAAAACTGACACATTAGTGAACCAACGAGCTTGCCAAATGAAAAATCATGTGGCTGATTGGACCTTTTATCTCTGAGAGACTGAGGGAATGATGTCTTTTTTGTAATGTATGTACATTTTACAGCTGATTTTGTCTTTCTCTGTCCCTTTGAATGTCAAAAAAGTAAACTTCTTAGAGAAAATCTTTTTGTAATGGTGCACATGACTCAAAACACTTCTAAGCAGGCTGTCCAAGCAGTGAGTCTATGCTTCATGTCATTTTACAATGTTAATTTATAAAAACACCTTCCTTTTTTCAGCACAATAAAACAAAACAGAACAAAAAGAAGATCTACATCTTTGGATGCATGGACATGCATTTTAAGACTGAACTATCATCTGTCCCAGAATAGGAAACGATTAGGTCAGATAAAATCAACTAAATTTAGTTGTCCTGCTTCACTGGATCTTCCTGTATTGTCATTCTATTTTAAACTCCTGTTGCTGGTTGACGTGAATTAAAAACAATAAAAATCTGTCAACGTGGGTGTAAAGCTGTTTGTTTAATTTCAACAGGTTTTCTTTAGTAGCACTGTAATGTGAGATATTTCGGGACACATGCACCACATAAGGGCAAGATGGTTAACTGTGTGTTTGTGGAATCACTGAAGAGGCCAAAATATTTAATGAAATAGGTACGTACAGTTTAACTGAATACGTATAATTAAGAACTAATCGCTCATGTCAAGATAAGAACTGTATGGAAATAAATGCATGCTAAAGGAATGAGACAATAAATCAGACTTTTTAAGATTACAAGGAATTATTAGATCATTTTGACTGCTTTGATGATAACCATTTAACTTAGCGTTTTGGGGATCAATATTTTAGTCAGTTACTGATGAGTCATAGAATACAGTGGATGATTATTACAGAAAAAGAAATCAAATGCAAAATTCTATATTAGAATAACTAACTAAATAACTAAAGTTTCAATTTAACAGATTTTAAAGGTCACATAACCTTTTTAACAAGTTTACATAAGGCTTAGAGATCTCCAAGATGTATCTATTAAAGTTTTGACTGAAATACAACACTTTCTTTCTGTTTCACTAATTTTCCAAATGTGCTGTTTCGGTGTCTGGAGCTTTGAACAAACTGACCTGAATGCCCTTTGTGGAAGTGCCAATTCCTAGCCAATCAAAATGTATAGATCATTTCTCACATGCAAAACAAGGAGGAAAATTATATTTAAGATAAATATAATATAAAAGTTAAAACACATCTGAAAGCTGAAGAAGGCTAGGTTTATTGGTATATGAGGTCACAATATGGGGAAATCTGATTTGGTTGTCCTGGCCAATACAAAATGAAAAAAGAACAAACAGCAGGGAATGTTGCATGTTTTGTGGGTCCATGCAATGTGGATTTATAAAAATGACAAAATTCTGCATGATAGCTTCGCTTTAACACCACGATCTCTGTTAATCTTTTCAGAACTGAATGTTTTGGAAGTTGGTTGCTGGTTTGTTGGAAGCAGGATGTTAGAGCATAACGATCTAGACCTGGGTAATCAATAAAATCCAAATGTTTATCATAAGGAACTAATAATAATTGTACGTGGAGACTTTTCTTCACCTACACAATCAAATAAAACTGTAATTTTCTTCAGGATGATCCTCTTGTATGAAGGTAGGTGTGGCTGCCTTGCTTAAGTTTGGTTTTTCCAACTTTAAATTCAGATCATTGCCTTTTCTGGAGCTTTTGCTTGAAAGAAGGCACCGTTGGCCACCAGACACATGACTACACTCAGGACGTCCAGTCCCTGGGGAGAGAAATAAAAGAGACTGAAGAATTCATCCTGCCGTGAGGAGAAACACAGTACTGCTATCATATTAGTCTGGAAATATGTATGCTAACAGAAATCCTAATGGTCCTATGCCTACACTTCCATTATCCTTTGTGAGATTTCTAAGAGTTGCAGGATGTGTGAAGTCTTCTCTACACTACTTTAACACATAATAGTCCTGGCAGCTTGTAAAGGTTACCCTACCCTTAATGTGCTTAAAAGCCTCTTCCTTATTCTCGAGTGTTTCAGATGAATCATCACCTGTTTTTATAAGTAAATCATTTCTGACTGGAATTGGTTATACTGTAGAGGTGCAGCTTAATAAAAAAAATAATCACAACCATTTCTAAAAGGTTTTAAGGACACAGAAGTTGGTGCTTTGTAGTTTATCTGTAGAATCTCTACATCATTTTTAATCTTATTTATAATTTTAAGAAAGAGAAAGAGTTGAGCCTGATGAGGCTGATTTTGCAAAGTGCAAACTTGTAAAGTGGATGTACTGTACCACAACATTAAATGTTATGAAAAAAAAATGTTTAAGAAGTAAAATATGTCATTTGATGGAACAATTCTAACAGTTGTAGTATAAGAAATCAAACTTTTTACTTCACTTTATATTTTGCCACATCATTGATTATTTTCCAATAACAGCATGTCACCAAGAGATTTATTACGTATTTGTTAAAGACGTGGCTTGGTGAGATAATGGAAATCACCACTTTTGAACTAGGCAATTGAGATTTATTTAGGGTTCACACCCCATAATACCTTCAGTGAGGTTTAAAGAGTTGTAAATGTGAAGATTTTTATGTCCTTTTGATGGAAGAATGAGACTGAGAAATAATTCATGTTATAACCCTGGTATAAACCACAGTAATTAAATAAGTGGTAACGTGACCGAAGACGCTATATTTAAGAATCAAAGCATCAATCCAACCTGCCACACGGATACACTCCTCCTTATGGCGTTCATTCCAGGCCTTCAGCTTACACGTCTTACTGCAGTAGAACACTTCATGGCAGCGACTACAAGGTGTCAGAGTCACCCATGCTGAACGGCCACACTGGTAACAGTACTTAAACAAGGGTTTCCTAAAATACACGAGCACATGTGCATGCACGCACGCATGCACGCACACAAAATCAATAAAGTTTTACCTCAGCATGCAAAAGCATCAGTTGCTTTTTCAGTTTCTAGAGATAAGCATGGTCTTACTGTACCTCACAGACATGGTCTTAGCTTCGCCTTTGCTCAGTGGCCTAGAGACAAGAGCAAAAGTACTGGTGAAGCTGTGTACTTTCACTTATGATGCAACACACATGGCAGTGTAACTGGTGCTATCTGACCTTTTCCTCACAGATGCCCATAATTGGCTAGTGTCACTGTGACTGACAGGGGAGATAGAATATGCCCTTTCCCACCCAGAACACACAGCCAATTTTCCTCTCCTGGAGCATGGATATGACTCATTCATTTAAACTCTCCTTAGTGATAGGCCAAATGCTCGTACTACATCTCCCCAAACTGTGTGTGTGTATATGTGTGTGCTTGTATGTGCATGTACCTTTTTTCAGCTGTAGACTCATCTACAGATCCTCTTTGCTCCTCTATGGCTATATGCACTCTCGTTCTATCTGTAGGCGTGGTTCCTGTAGTTCTTGTAAAGACAAACTTGTCTGTTGGACTAACACCTGTAGTCAACACAAATGCATATGTCAAAATAGTTAAATCAGTTCTGACTTTTGCCCACACCATAAAATAAAATAAAAAAGCAAAAATTGTAGCCTTGTTTATCCTTTTACTATACAAAGTGAGCGAAACATGATCTGCACTATGCTTCTAGACTTTATTTTAATTAACTTAAAAATAAATAAATAAATAAATAAATAAAAAGAAATACATAATTTTCAACATAATCTCCTTGCTTTTCAATACATTTTGTCATATTTTGACGTATTTCCTCATTAAAATTTTTTAGGCTGAGCTGCATGCCACAAATGCACTGCTGTCTTCACTTCTTCATTAGAAGTGAATCTTCGTCCTGGTATGGTTGCTTTCTGGGGTTCAAACACGTGAAAGTCAGATGGAGCAAGATAAGGACTATAGGGATGATGTTTTAACACCATAAAAACGTTTTTGCAGAGTGTTTACAGTGTGGGCAGAAGTGTGTGGATGTGCATCGACATGCAAGATCACAACGCCCTTTGAACGTCCTTCTTGGTGGCTAACACTTCCTTGAACTTTTCTATTCATTCATACCTACTTCTTCACAACAAAACAGTTTCTCCACACTGCACACAAAGCCTTTGATATATAACGGCACCAGGTGCACCCTTAGACCACAAAAAAACGAATCACTGCACGCTGCTCTTCTTTTGTGTAAATAACAAGTGGGGCATCCCTTTAATTTCACACCGCAGTTACAAATGAACTAATGTAACACATGTATACCTGCACAGCAGTGACGGGGAGACAGTAGCATTGAACGGAAAGCGCTGACAGAAGTTTTAATATAACTGGAGTGCTCATACTAATATTATGTCTTTATAACTAAAATATATTTGCTTGTAATATACAGAATTCAATTTAATGTGTTTAACCGAAAACAGGTAAATTTTTATCATTAAATGTATTTATTTTTGTTTAACTTACATATCTTAATGAAAAATCTGGAAAAAAAAACAGCATTGTAAGTATACAGTGTAAGGTGTAGCCTGAGACTCTTACGGTGTATGCCTTGGCTCTTCTCAATTTCCAGACGCTGCTTCTCCATGCTGGTGGCAGCCTTTCTCATCAGCTCTGCCATCGTGGTGATGAGGTCACGGCGAGCATTGTAGGCCTCCCTCTCTTGCGGTTTTAGTGTGTGGTAAGGGATGTGAGCAACTCGCCAGTCCTGCAGATTGATAAAGTTAAAAGATAATGTACAATCTAATACTTAGTTGGTTCTAGGATTGTTAGTGTTGTGATGTATGATTGTGGGTTTCCTCACCAAGGACTTCAAAATATAGATTAAAAGTTTCATCTATTAACAAGAAACAGTTTGTTTATACGTATCGTGTTTGGCTGTCCTACCCAAAAAATTACACAACAGCATCTTTGTTTCTTGGCACAGGGAGGGACACAACTACACTGAAAACCCTTTGATTAGTCACAACTGCTGTAGAAATGTTATACTGCTACCTCTGTTGCGCTGCTTGCATGTTCCTAACTTTATCACACACGATTCCTATTCACCAGAACAACACAGAATTGCCAAACAGAAATAATGGATAATTTATGTGCTGTGACTGAGATTTGCACTCGCACAAGCTCACATTTAGGATCAATTTTAGGATCAGCGAATGAGATCAGTGGGAGACAAGTTTAGGACAGACAAATCTCATGTACTGATTGACATGT
>JAQMYG010000007.1:14345278-14360836 GCA_030014215.1 Clariallabes teugelsi
ATCCCTCCCCCCTGAGAGAGCTCGGCCAATCAGCTCTCTCTGTGCCTCCGGCTGTGAGAGGAAAACAGCATCACCCGAGGTTCGAACCAGCGATCTCCGGATGATAGGGCAAGCGCTTTACCACTGCGCCACTCGGAGGCTTACTAAAATGTTATGCTAAGGAAGAATGTAAATGAAACTATGACTTTTTAGTTCTGCAACCTCTTTTTCGTCCTTTTGAAACCACTTCACCACGTGAGGTGACCTGTGATCCTGATATAGATGTGCACTTTGCATGATGCAAGCCCCTTGGTGGCTCAAAGACGTAAAACTAATTATTGCACGTAAATGCAGTATTCACTTATTAGTATAACTAAAAAACAGCCTTGGGTAACCTAATTGCTTACTCAAGCTCTCAACCTTAAGAAAGATAAGCCACACCATTCTCACACATCACAAGATGAAAGGTTCTGGTGAAATACATGTTCAAACTGAAAGTCAGCATTTATTCATACTCTGTTATTTTATGCCCCCAAAACAGCAAACTAATTAAATTGTGATTTTTCAGGAGCATAACCTGGGAATATTCACAAAGCCATCTTTCAAACATCACCATCCATGTAAACGGACCTTCATTTAAGTCCAGGACAGCTTCCTGCCTATCTGCATGTTGATCTCGGTGCACAGGAAGTGCAAATCTGGAACAGGAATGACATCCTGATTCAGCTCCTCTGGGAACACCACACTCCAGAATGGGACAAAGACAGCTCAGTGGTGTGATGTTCACTCCAAAAGAGCCTGTAATCTTACTGTAACCCTGTGAACTTACCTCCAGATTTAAGGTAGTGATGTTAGGCTTTCAGAGTAGATGCAATTTTAATAAAATCAAAGATGTGTTCTATATATCATGTCAAGCAAGGATTATGATCATTTAGGAATAAGTCAAGTCCTCTCAGAAACACTGACTACAAAGATAGTTCAATTTAGCCACCTGACTAGTAATATCAGTAAATACTGAAATTACTTTCTCACATACTAAATTGCTATCAAAATCAGTAAAAGACAAACTGTATGAATGTCAAAAACATAATCTTTTACAACTACTGTATGTACAGACACACACATCCATTTTAAAGTTTAAGGAAAATGACGGTCAGAAATACCAACCTTTGCCTCAGAAGTATTAATAAATTTCTAAGAAAAGCCTTAAAGTAATTATTGTTACACTATAAATACACTTAGCATCAGCAAGCATCAAGGCTGTCACAACTTATAAACTCTGGAAATACCAGAAAATGCCACTAGTGGAATATTTTTATTGGAACCTCTTCTAAAATGAGTCACCCCATGATGGGCAGATAGTGATAGCCTGTGATCACCATCTTCCAACAAACAGCCTGAATCCCAAATAGCTGCCTCCTCCCTGTATGTACACTACACACCCAATAGGAAGGCACTTAGTTTCCTATATCCTATGAAGTGCTCTAATGTACTACTAAATGTCTAATATGCCTCCATTTCTACTTTCAGCTTTCTACTTTTTATATAAAAGTTCATTTCATTTGGTATTATACAGTGTAAGTGTTCAATGGGGGCCATTCTCCTTATGCAACTGATTCAGGTACTACTCAGTAGCTCAGGGGTTAAAGGCCTTGCTTAAGGACCCAACAGTGGCAGCATGCTGATGCTGGGAATTAAATTCATGACTTTCCAGTTGGTAGACCAAAGCCTTACTCACTGATCCACCACTGTGTTATAAAGTACTTCATGCTATATCTGTTGCTAAGTTAGTCATTTATAAGATCGCAGTGCTAAGGCATTGATAGTTGTCTTGGTATGAAAGTTCAGGTTTGGGGAGATAATTTGTTTGTGCAGAGCATAAAGTGAAGTATCACTACAATGCATTTAGGTCGAGATGCACTCAGGGTTCATTCTTACTGACACCACTTTCAGCAAGTAGTCGAACGGCTAAAAAAAATCATTACAAATACAGTACATCTTGGACACCATTAAAACAACATATTAATGTACAGTACATACAGTACTAATATGCAAGCCATTAATTGTACAGGGTAGTGCAATATACTACACAATATATCTAATATTGTTCCATATTGTTCTCTATGAGCTACAAAGCCTTGGAAATAATGCTGACTACTGCCTTTACCAGGACATTGTGACAAATTTATACAGATCAGCATCCTTTTAAGGAATGCAGCAGTTTATCATGAAGGATAGTATCTACAAGTAGATGTGGTACTGGAGGAGGGTGTGTCTAGTCTTCCCTTTGCTCTGTACCAGTTTAACCAAAAGTTTTTTTTGCAGGTAATTCTTGAATATTTTTGAAAGACGAACAAAACTGGCACTGATCAGAATGCATATCTGGATTATTTAACCAGATATTGGATTACATCAGCAGCTTTTTCTCGTTTGTATCCTGTAGGACAAACTCATAGTGGACATCTTGTCTGCAAGCTTCACAGGAAACAATGATACGTGCGCACCACTCGTCCACCCTTACTTCCCATAAGCACAGGCTCAGAAAACTCAGGAAAGTTTTACATTCTTTGAGCATGAGTCGTGTTTATACAAAACGTCAGATTTAAACATGCACACAGAGCCTATACATAGTGAAAGGTTTGTTTTTTGCCACACTGCGAACGTGGGCTAAACGGTTCCATCCCAAACCGCACACAAGCCTACTAAATAGTGTGCTAAACATCTTAAATATGGTAACTATGGAAACATATGCGTACTACTGTGTCGTACAGTATACAAGTAACTTATACTCTTTTATTTAAAAAAAATAAAAATAAAAATAAGAAAAGGGATTCCAACCCCCGTTAAACAACAAAGAAAAAGCAAAGAAGAAGAAAGAAAGAAAGAAAGAAATGTTAAACTTAGGACTCATTTGAAAGATTTGGAATTGTAACAGTGTTGCTTCTGATTCCGGGGTGGTTCCTAGTAAGAACCTCCAACATTACAACTATTAATCCCACTTAAAAAAAACCTGAGGAATGCTTTGTACAGGCAAAAGGTTGGAAACAGGGAGTAAAACATAGTTAAAAGAGCTTGCAGAAGAGAAAGGAGGCAGGAAGTAGATGGCGTTTTTTTGTCGCTCACGTTTCCCCGTTGCTGCTGTTCCAGCTCGAGCTCTCTCTGCAAACCCAGCGCGCGCTCCTCCGCGCTGTCCGCCTGCGCGTGAAGAGCCTGGATTTTTCTCTTTACGGCGTCCAAAGACATAACACCTGCCATCTTGTGCTTTTTTATATATATGTTTTGATATAAAGACGAATAAAAAACGATTCTAACTGGAAAAAATAAATAAGTCACAGTCGGTAAAAGTACAATCCTTAAAAAACTGAATTACTGTATGAATTGTAAGCGATAACTTATGTGTTTACACTTATGTGTAAACTTCTTTCTAGGTTTCTAGGTTCTTAGACGTTCTAAGTCTGTTTCAAGAGCAAAAAGTATAAACAAAAGTATAAAAGGTAATAGTTAGGACACAATCCCTGTCTCACTGAGGTTTCTAGGAATGTAACGGATGACTACGCACTGGATCCACTCATAAAAAGACGGCTGCGAAGGGAAAGCCCGCTGCAAAACGTCACCGCGGAGGTCCAATAGAAACTTGGCATTCGTGAATATTTTAAACATGGGCGGGGCCAACACGTGGGCTAACTAAGGTCCTGAATTTGTACAGGACTTACTTACAGGCTGTAATTTCACTTATCGACCATATAAGTGAGCTATATTTATGATAGTATTTATAATTTACAAATAAAATAATTTGTCAGAGAAAGGGAATTTATGGCTGCCTATCATAATTGTGCTGTTTGCTGGCATCCTGCTCTATACATCTGATGTAATGCATTTATATGCACACTAATAATACATACCATAAAAGAATAAAGAATAAAGACTTATACCCCTGTTCTTTAGTAAGGAATAGAATGGTTTGGTTAATGATGGTATAGGAATAAAATCAGAAAGGGTGTGATGTGACACTGGTTATTTAGTTAACTGCATGTTTTTTCCCATATCACATCAGTTTACCAACTGCTGCATTTTTTTATTTACTACAGAATAACACAATTTATTGGTTTATTGATCTATTTATAATTAAATATAATTATGTGGAATCTGCAAAACAACGTAGTTCCTGTTATCACTCATATTTATAATAATAATAATAATAATAATAATAATAATAATAATAATCATTATTATTATGATTATTATTATTATTATTATTATGTTCCTTCCATGACGTGTTGGGTGACGGGTCCAGTCATTTCTATAGTAATGTCTTTTTTTAGAAGGCCGGATAGCTAGCCTGACATACAACCCTTCTCCTTTCTCATATAGGCCCTATAGGCCTCTCAATGGTGGAGTGATTTTGTATGAGAATAGGGTTAAGGGTCTTGCCAAAGGGCCCAAAATTGGCAACCCAGCTGTGGTAGAGCTCAAACCCCCCAACCACTCATCAGCAACCCAAAGCCTCAAACGCCCAAGCCACCACTGCCCCATTATTATTATTATTATTATTAGTAGTAGTAGTAGTAGTAGTAGTAGTAGCAGTAGTAGTAGTAGTAGTAGTAGTATTGTAGCACACATTTTTTAAATCAGCCACCAGCCATCTGCAACAATGTATTAAAGCCTATGGTTTGCAGTTTTCACATTCTGACCAATTTGAATTGAGATATTTGCATACCACAAAATTCTACAATTCGCTAAGGAATGTCTTACTGAAACATACGGTACCACACCATAGATCTGATTTAATGCAAGTTTTGATTTCTCTATGTTTAATCACATTGCTGGCTGTGATGTTAAAGAAGCTGCACCTCTGTGTTAAGGAGCAACCAAAGTCAGGGGAACTGATTTCATTACATACAAGTGTGGTCTTTTTTTGTTTGTTTGGGCTGAATTCTTCGGATTCCAAGGGCTGTTGCACTACATGTCCCCTCTCACACCCCCCATTGCTCCTTCTGCTTATCAGTAACAGGCATGCAAAAAGAAAAAAAGAGGAAAAAAAAGAGAAAAAAATCTCTGCTCTTCCCCCAAGGCAAAAGGTTTTGTTTGCTGTGGGGTATTTCTTTCCTCTTTCCTCCTCTTTTTTTCAGTTGCGAAGTCAAATGTATAATTAGTTTATGGTTTTGCCTAATTCATGACATGTGGCATGGTGGACTGAAACAGATTTCCAGAGGCAGGTTCCAAAGAAAGTACTGGAAACAGGAGTGTTTTCCAATTCTTTAGACTTCATTGCAGTAAGTTTATTTTAATGGAAAAAGCACAGGTTAAAGGCTCAAAGGAGTGCTATAGCTATTTTAGACCATATGGGTCTTTTCCTAATTGTTCTATTTACTAATTGTTTAAAAAAAAAAAGACACTTGAAAGAAATTCTGGTTTCAGTGTTTAGTTAGAGCAATCAATGACTGAATTTCTGCTGCAACCTTCAACTAAACAGTGCGAAAATACATGCTGAAACACAGACAAGGCAAGGTAAACTGGATTTTGCAAACTGACCTTGTTTGGTCTGCTCTTTTTAAACACAAAAACAAGTAATAATTTTTTTTCCACATATTCGCATGGTGAGTCTCATTAAAGAAGACTTACTGCTCCCAACTCTGTTTATATATCCAGCCATGCATGTGAGGATTAGCAGGAACATACTACAATTAGCTCCTGTAAACAGTCAGACTCACGATCAGGGCCAGCTGGTATAAATGTGCTAGCATGGATAAGCTCTTCTTTTGTTTCAAGAGAAAATATCCAAAAAGTGAAATCTTTCACTTTTTCGAAAAACAAGAACAACAGCACCACCAAAAGTTGTAAAAAAGATTCAGAAAGGTATGAAGAAGCAAGTCTAATTTCTTCATGGACCAAACTGTAGATCAGTGACAATCATGCAAGGGGTTTACAAACTGAAATGCCACCCTACAGGTTTTGTGTGGATTTGGGTGAATTTCTTTAAACTGCCCTGCTTTGCAGACACATGCATTAACCTATGCGGACAATTAAAAGGGACTTATCTCTTGTGTTAGCATTAGCTTGTATCTTGTGGGTGTGGCTTGTCCAGCATTTTTTTTTTAAATGACAAACAATTGTAATTATATAGTAGCTTTAAAAGATAATGAAACACAAATAAAATAATTCTAATTAGTACTTTGTATGCAAATTGATTGCTTGTTTTACAGGAGATGCTCTGCTCTGTTTGTATGTGAATTCTTTCCAAGCAACAAATGTTAGAACATTTCTAAATTGGGGATCTCCAGGAATTTCAGGATTGGTTTCAATTATTGTTCTTTGTTAATTTGGACCAAGATACCCAAAACATCCAAGAAAACCTTAAATACCCACAAGCCTTGAGTGCCACAAGTCAATTGTTGTAATGGGGAACTCGGATATCAGGTTTCCTTAAATCACATTATCTTTACGTTTTATACAACAGATACAGGCAGTTTGTTTAAGCTGTTATTGAACATGATGTTTATTTGTAATGCTTTGTTGATTTTAGCATAGTTAACATAGATTTTGAATTAAAATGATGAAAGTAGTGTTATTTTACTCATTAGAAGGTTCACATTAAGAGTAAGATTTCAAGGAGCAATTTTGGCAATAGTTGGCAAAATGCACTTTGAGAGGCAAAAGATGAGAGACTCTTATTGGTGAGCTCATCCAAATAATTCAGCTCATTGAGTCATAATTCCCATGCCTAAAGTCCATAGGTTTATGTGTAGCAATTTGAGGACAGGACTGTATCACACCCATCACTTCTTACAATGACATGCATCTGATCAAAGCCAGCTCACAGCTGGTAGTGCAGGAGCCATCAGTAAATCATTCACTAGACATGAACTCACTATTCATTTTAACCCACAACTATTACCAGCTGTGGAATCATGGATGAGCAACACAGCATGAGTTTTTAGTCATATGACTTACTGTACCTCAAATCACACCAGTATCTGAAATGATATTCACCCTGATGTAATTTCTTATTCAGGAAATAGATTGAAATTGACAGGTCCTGTGACCTGACAGGACTGAAACTGAATTTCCACCAATGGATGGCTTGTAGATTGACTGTTTTAATAGCCATTCTTTTAAGAGTCAAAATCTTCTGGAATGCTGTAGGCAAGATATTATTTACAATCAATTTTACACTTTATTGCAAAAGGTGCTTAACCTGATGCTTTTTTGACTTTTGGCAAAGTTTTTTCTTTTTCCATTTTTTTCTCCCTGTTCTAACAAAGCATCTCACTCACATCAGCGGCTTTCTTCTCAGAAAGTTCCAGTTTGTCCTGGGCATCCTTCAGAGCCTCAGAATACTTGTCCAGTTCATCTTCTGTCTGCTTCAGCTTTTTTTGCAGCCCGATCAACTCGTCATCCAACTGGAAAACACGAAGCACAATAGTATAATTATTGTTAATATTTTGGTGATTCATTAATTGTATAAAAATACTGTAACTTCAGAATCTGAGATCTAATATTTTCAAAATCTCATAAACACTTAGCAAAATATTTTATATACTCTTAGCTGAGCCTTTCTGATGTAAATCATTAGGGGTGAAATGATGTTAATGGGGATCTCACTTATCCCTGACAGTCTCATGGCCCAACTAATTATCTAAGTCGTAAAACCATTGAAAAAACTTTTTACAAATACATTCTGAAAAGGCAGTTATGGCAGATCACAAGCGCTATGTGTAAGAAAATTCCTGAAAATTTCATTAAAACACACATAGCAGTCAGCAGGAGAACAAAACCAAGTCTAGCACATCTGTGAGCTGATAATGTAACTTATTTTTAGCTGAGGTTAACAACCCTGCTGGTATGCAGTGTTCACAAACACTCTCCACTAATCTGAGTCTAATCAGTTAACTTGCGTTCCTGTGGTGCTACAGAAGAACCTGCCAAGATTCCTGGCAGCCAAAGGAGTAGCTCACTCAGGAGTGCACTCAGTAGTCTGGAATAATGAGCGGATAATGTCCAACGATTTGTAAAGAAATTTTCAAGTTTAGTGAGAGTTATACATTTTTATAGCATAATGCTGATCAATTCTTTTAAAAGGTAGTGAGTATTTATAGTTTTATAGCTAGTCCTGGTTCTAGTTAAAATTACATGTTTATGTTTTCATAAACTTCAGTAAAAGATAATTCACATGAACTTGTATGGCAGAAGCTCCACATAAAATCAGAGTAATAAAAATGTTGTTTTCAGTAAGGAGCTGTTGACCTAATATTTGCGAAAAAAGTTGCGGCAATGCCATTTTGCTTTCTTGTTTTTGTTTTTTTGTCCGAGAGAGTGAGAGAGAGAGAGAGAGAGAGAGAGAGATGGAGAGAGAGAGAGAGAGAGAGAGAGAGAGAGCATAGTGAGAGCGTAATGGTTTATAACTGCTATAAAATAAGTGGTAATGGGAAGATATTTCACAACTATAAAAGTTACTATATATGGATTAAAAGTCTATGGTGTTCTATAATTAATGCTACTTCTAACCCAAAATATCCCACTGACACAAGTAGAATATGATCTTTTTTTTCTCTCTGTACCTGCTTACACTTCTCCTCAGCAGCTTTTTGCTCAGTCTCGGCCTGCTCCGCCCTGTCGATGGCATTCTCCTTGTCCAGTTTCAGCATCTGCATCTTCTTCTTGATGGCCTCCATGATGGTGAGTTGACGTCAACTAAGCCTTGCGATAAATCGAAAAGTCAGAACAAATCCTCAGGTACTGACCGAGAGAGGAGAGAGGAGGAGAGCTGCAGACTCAGAGCTGAAGCAGACCACAATGCCTGATCTTGCCGTCCTAAATTTTACCAGACACAGCGTTAAGCCCCCTCCCTTTTCCAGCTCCTTGACTCCATATCAGCCCACTTGGATGGAGGAATGGCTTGGACCAGAATCGTTCACAGCAGCTCAAATCCCTTTTCCTTATTTGGAGCTCTTGTATTTGGCTTTTTAAAAAAAAGTGATAGAGGCCTGTCTGTGAGAGAGAACATACTTCCAGAATTAACCCCGTGCTAGAACATGGTGTAGATATGAAGGTTACAACACACGTAAGTAGGATCATATAATTGGGAACATTGATTTCAGCAGCTATATTTAGGTATAGATTGTTGTGCAGAACGTTTTTTGATAACTATTACTCTTCAGAAGGTTGGTATGTTGCTATGCAGTAAAACATAAATGTGTAATGAAGCTTTCCTTTCCAGTAATGAAGATCAATGGATGTCATTAAAACTTTCCCACATGAAAATGCCAACATCACTATAAAGTAGGTCAGAAATCATTTTTATTAGATAGCTTCAGTTCAAGATATAATTAATTAACTTTTACTAGTAGACTTTCTAACTGTACACATTCATTCATTCATCTTCAGCAAATGCTTTATCCTGGGAATGGTCTCTGTGTCTGAGTCCAAGGAACTTGGATGGGCTGCTAGTGCTACTTAGGGCACCAGGTTGTAACCAAACCTAGGTTTTAACCAAATATGGATACATTCATATAAATACATTTGAATTGAACAGATTTGTTACACTATATAATTATGATTTTTATTTTTGTTTATTTTTAGGAACCTTGCAGAAAAAGTGTACAAGGAATCTGGTTGAGATGACTGGTCTGCTTTATGATAATGTAGGTATCTTGTGGAATGCACCAAAAACCTCACACGAGCAGGAGGTTTATATTTTCATTCAGCCAGTAATGAGTGGTTAGATATGAAGCTTGCAAGATCAAGGAATACCACAATGTGTGATGTATTTTATACAGTTATAGATATGAATATTTGAAGTAGGGTATATTGTGTCAGGTATATTGTGCCATCAGATAAAAAGAGCCAGATTACTGTAGATGCAAATCGTCTATACCGCTTTATCTGTATTCAGGGTCACAAGAGGCCTGGAGCCTATACCACAAGACTTAGGGCCTGAGGCAGGGTGCCAATCTATCACAGGGCACACACACTACAGGCAATTTGGAAACGCCAATTAGCCTAATCTGCAGATCTTTGGACTGTGTGAGGAAACCAGAGAACACGAAGGAAACCAACCAAGCACAGGGAGAACATGCAAACTCCATGCACACAGAGACGGGAATCGAGCCTGACCGGGAATTGAACCCGAGCAGTGCTAACCACTACACCACCGTGCCACCCATGCAATTGTCAATTTAAATTTACATTTTTAATAGTCAATCACTGTTAATAAAAGATGTGTTTCAGTTGATTTTATTGGTTTTTAACCATGTGCACTTGCATTTTATGGTTCTTTAAATATGTTTCCAAAATCTGGTATAATTTACCTGACTTCACCCTACTGAACAGATACATTAACAGATGGCATTGAATATGGCATTATACCTCTATCTGGTATGAACTGAAGATTGGTTCATTTGTTTAGGATAGAAGCTCGGCCTCTCTATATTTATAAATAACTTAATTAATTATGCCTTCAACTTGTTTAACTTCAATTATGATCTACAGCTGATATATTTGGTCTGATTTAAATAGATTGAATTTTGATGACACAAACGTCAACAAATCTGCCACAAATTAATGTAGAAAATCAGATTTGTGACACTCAATCAAGAATGTCAGGTGCAATAGACTTTGTTTATGTAGCAACATCATTATCCTAACTACACACAGTATAAACAAAAGTCCACCCATGGAGGGAAATTACGTAAAGCTTACTGTATTTATTATTTTATTTGTTTTAAACACCTTATAGTTCTTGTTCACCTCACACAGAAAAGTAGGCATGTAAACACCCAGAAGTTGCTTTTACCTTTACAATGCTGATGATGCCTTGGAGACAAAAGCTATCTGTCCTCACATGTCCTCTCTGAGTGGTGACTTAGCTTACGTTACACCTGGGAATGTCATGACCTCATCTTAGCTGAACACCATAGTTCTGTTACTCAGACATGGTGAACACACAGCCCTCAGGCATGTACAGGTGTGTGTGTGTGTGTGTGTGTGTGTTTCTCCAGTATATAAAAGTAGAGAGAAAATGCACTGATGCATTCAGACATTTGTGGTATTTATTAGAATTGCTGAATGAGGTTCAATATGTCAAGAGTGTTGTAATGTTGTAACTGGAAATAGAACTAGAACTAGTAGTAGCAGTAGAAGTAGTAGTATAGTA
This sequence comes from Clariallabes teugelsi, assembly GCA_030014215.1. Classification (NCBI taxonomy): domain Eukaryota; kingdom Metazoa; phylum Chordata; class Actinopteri; order Siluriformes; family Clariidae; genus Clariallabes; species Clariallabes teugelsi. The sequence goes on from JAQMYG010000007.1 coordinate 14,356,410, forward strand.
GTACTAGTAGAACTAGTAGTAGTAGTACTGTAGTAATAGTAGTAGTATATCACAAACATCCCCACAAATTAACAATGAGATTAATGAAATTAAGGTAATAAAATCGAAATTTATTAGTCAACATGTATGATTTGTGAATAAATGCCACTGGAATAAGTTGTGTAGTTAGCATATTATTTGCTCTAGTCATTAAAAGGGCAAGAGGTTAAATACCAGAAATGCCAGAAGACCATTGTTGAATTTTTGATCATGACTCTTAACCTTTTTCTTCTTAGCAGCATTTGTATATGCTTTGTGCCACGTTAGAATAAAAATGACAAACAAAATCAAATATACAAACATAAATATAATGTGCAGAGATTCCAGTATATAATCTGTAAGTATAGGAAAAATCCAGCATCAGCACATTAAACCATAACACACTGTGGAAATGTTTTTAGGGTATTTATTTATTCTATATTCCCTGGGTCAGTTTTTTTTTTTGTCATTTGTCGCATGATACTGACAGGTCAATATATCAGCATCTAAAGCAAACAACTCACTATACACAACACAAATATTAACTCTGTGTCACTCTGATGTTGGTATTACCGTTGCCACCCATCTCTCATAATACAGGAATGTCCTGAATTGAACAATATTGTTAATAACGTTGCTTATTAAGCCCTGAGTCACTAAATGAAGCTGAGTCTTCCCATATTTTCACACACATTTATATTATTAGTCAATGGAGAAAATATTCAAACAAAAAAAGCTAAAATAAAGTCTTTGTTTAGTAGTTAAAGAAGGAGGAATATCCAAAGCACACACACACACACATACACACACACACTTAAGCACACACACACACACACACACACACACACACAGTCACACAGTTCTGCTAGTGTGAGAGATGTGGCGCAGGGAAATACAGCTGTAGATAAGTACTACAAGTGGAGTGAGTGAGTGAGAGATGAGATAGAAAGAGAGAGAGAGAGAGAGAGAGAGAGGGAGAGAGAGAGATGGTTCCTCCCACAGGAAACACAGTGCCGGTTCACTCTGGCCTTTTATGGTAAAAAAAAACTCTCCTGGAAATGCATGCCTGTATGAGACAAGAGCTGAGCTCCCAAACATACACACACATACACCCTCACACAGATATCAATCACTTTGATGTGGCAAGTCCTTGACTGACCACTGTGTGGGATCCTGCCTAGTAACTAAGGAGAACATAAGTTAATATTTTAATATTAATTTATCACATTAGTAAATTTTAGCAGATTGAAACTTTAGTCGATTATACTACAATTAGTTTGAACCGTGCAATCTGATTAGACAACGGATGGTAGACAATAATAGACAGTAACAGTAACTGTCAGTCACCATCCTGCCACATTCATAACCAGTCACAGAAGCACTTTCAGCTAGAAAACACGTGATAATTTTATGTCATCTTAAACAACACTTTGTCTCCTTAATAATTGGTTCTAGGTCATTCCAAACTATCCTTGTTCTTTTTCATGGCTACAAAGGCAACTAGCTCCCAACACAAAGCTGAATCCCAAATTGTTCTCTAGCCCATGATCAAGGGTACTACTTTGTGTGTGGGAGAAATGATTAATTGTACACCTTACAAAGCATCCACTTAACTCTAATAGGGATTCGTCCCTGGAACCTGGAAGTTAACAAAGCGGGATAAGTGGAAATATAGTACCTGCAGGAATTTAAAACTACTTTCAACAATCGCTGACTGTCAGTCGCCAGCTCTGTACGTTGCAGTTAATTAGTTTCAGTTGTAGAAGGATATGACTATCCAAAGATCATCACTATTATAACAAGCATAGCAAAAAATCATGAAAGAGTGAACTGGGCTTTAGGGAGCAAATAATGCCAGGTGTGTGATATTAGTTGTAGTTGTGTGTCTGTTTGTGTGTGTGTGTTTAAATGAGGCCACAGAACTGACAAACATAGAAGTTAAAGCCTAGTTCAATAGTTAATCAAGTAAGTATCATTTTTATAAAGAACATGCTTTCTTTTAGTTTTATGATTGAAAATAATTTTGCTGCAGCCTAAAAAAAAACAAGCTGAAATAATAGTAGAAAATGAATTATAGTGTAGCGTACAAGCCATGTCTGTTCCAAGTCAGACTATCCTGCTGGGATACGTAGCCAGTCACAAATAACATGTTCATTTAGTTCACCGTCAAGGAACTCCAATAAACTGAGCTCAATAAAGAGACAAGACACTGGACAGGTAAAAGATTCAGAGCAAAACAAAACAAACAAACAAACAAACAAAAACTCTCTTTTCGCTTGGGATGTGAACTCAATAATTTGACTCATAACTGGCATAACTATACAGTACATAACTGATATACTGTATTAAAATGTCCCCTTAACATGCCGGTTTGTATAAAATCGACTCAGTGTTATAAAGTGTTATAATATCCATGTTTCTGGATGTTCTGTCTGTTTCCTTTGTGTTCTCCAGTTTCCCAAAAAACATGCTGACATGTGCTGAATTGCCTCTTGGCAGTGTGTGTACATGATGTACTCTGCTACCCTGATCAGAATAAAGCACTTATTGAATATGTATAAATGCATGAACGTATATTACTGTAACTTTAAAATTAGTACATTGTGATACACTGTTAGTCTATTTGTATTAGTGTGAGGTGTTAATGTATTAGTACATACTAAGAGCCCAGCTTACAGTCTGTAAAAACACATACCTGTACAAACTCAATCACATCGCATAAAAACATGTAAACTGATTTACTAACATGACTTATGGTAGATGTCTTTCAAATCCACCACCTGACCAAAAAAAGAAAGAAAGAAAAAACCCTCATAATTTAAGAAGGGTCAAGCAAAGTCAACAAATAAGGTAATTTAAAATGATTGAAATTGGGTTAAGAATCATTCAACACATTATCAATATCTGAATGCTGAACTGTTAACTTCATGCAAGAATTGTGTTTAGAAAAGAAAATCACTTGGTGAACTTGCATCATAAAAAATTACAGTAGACAGTAGAGCAAAGGTACAGACTCAACATACAAGCACCATCCGTGATGCTACTATGATTAATGGTTAAAGAACTCTAATAGTGTTTCCACATGCACTATGTAATGAGATTTGGGTAAAATTGTTCTAGTAAGCTGTGAAGCAATGGTTAAAAGTCATATGGTTTGATGGGGCCAGATTGACGTTATTCCAGAGCTTGCATCAAGGTAAGAAGGGAGGCACATTGGGCAACGCACCAATTTGACCCTATCAGCTGTCTAACTCTAGGCCAATATCAAATGTTTCCTTCATCTCAAGATCATAAAAAAGATTGTAACACAGCTGCTATGCTCATACTTTCATATGAATAACATTCATTAAATGTATCAGTCTTAAGTCTCATCATAGTACAGAGACAATGCTGGTTAAAGTGGCAAACAATCTACCAACTACCTGGCCTATGATCATAGTTGTGTTGCTTGCCCTGGTGCAGCTTTTGGCCACTGACCATGATAGATTAGAAAAAGTTGTAGGAGTTAAAGGAACTTTATTTTGTTTCGTTCAAATAAAAAAAAAAAGTGTGAGCAATGTTTCAAGAACATTGCTAGGCAAACTATAACATGCTCAGACACACACTCACACTACGGTCAATTCGAACACCAATTAGCCTAACCTGCATGTCTTTAGACTGTGGGAGGAAACCCACCAAGCATGGGGAGAACACTATGCGGGAATTGAACCTGGACCCTGGAGGTGCAAGGCGACAGTGCTAACCACTAAGTCACCATGCCGCCCCAATCTTATTAGACTTTTTAAAATTAAATTAATTGAGAAGTACTTTGTTTCCTGAGGAGCTAAAGAAATGCTTTAGCATCTTAGCGTAGACAGAGAAGAAACAAGCAGTTAGAAAACTAGCTGGCTAATGTTTGCTAGATAGCTCAAGCAAAACACAAATACACACAAAGGTGAGTGAACAAAAAGTGACCTGGAGTTAAATAGGCCGATACATACCACAGTATAATATTAAACTCTTTAATGAAGTCATTCCCAAATATAACAAGGTTGTGGCCAAATTTGAACATTCCAGCGACCCACCCAAAACTTTAATCAACACACGAGACACTCAGAAAGTATTTCTCCATAACTAGATACTTTATTTCATTAACAGCACAAGTCTATGTTTGTTGGCCTACGGCAATACAGTGCAAGGTAATAATCTACAGACATGTACTCACTCATCTTCTCTACCATTTTATCCTGTATTCAGGGTCACGGGGACCTGGAGCCTATCCCAGGAGGCTTAGGGCACGAGGCAGGGTAAACCTTGGACAATCCATCGCAGGGCACACACACATACACACACTCACACACCCATTCACACACTACGGGCAATTTTGGGAACGCCAATTAGCCTAACCTGCATATCTTTGGACTGTGGGA
>JAQMYG010000007.1:14367464-14381900 GCA_030014215.1 Clariallabes teugelsi
CTCACTTTTGAGAAGATGACATTAAAATTTGAAAGCATCGAAGGCATCAGTTGAAAAGTGTTTTTTCTGGTCAGGAAGAAATATTCGGGAGCCGTTACACAACCCTAGATCATAAATCTGGACTCATCAGACCACATGACCATTTTTCAATGCTTTACAGTCCATTCTCCTATTCTAGCAATACTGGCTTCAAAACTATGAAATAACACATAAAGCATTAGGTAATTAAGTAACAACAACAGCAACAACAGTTAGTTGTTATATTAGGACCTGAAGGTCAGCTGTTCTGGAATAGTTCTTGCAAGAACAATATTGTCAAGTGCAAAAAACAACAAGCACCATGATGAAACTGCCTCTCATACCAGCAAAGCAAGACCAAAACTTGAAGAGAAGCAGAGAAGTTCATTTAGAGTTACCAGCCTCAAAAATCACAATTTACTGCATCTCATCTATCTATTTCAATAGACAGACAGACAGATAGATAGATAGATAGATAGATAGATAGATAGATAGAAGCTGCCGTTCGCTGTGCCATCACAGGTGTTCAACTGTTATAAGTCACCTAAAAGAAGATGATCAAATATATCAATGTTCATGAAGATGCATATTTTGGATGCCTTCAGCAGTCAAACCAAAAATCAAATCAAACCAACTAAAATTTTATTTGTCACATACACAGTCATACACAGTACAACTGCAATGCTTATACAACTGCTGACTCCTAAAATTTTTTAAAAATGAAAAGTTTCATTATGAAATAAGAGAATTTTTATACAATAGAAATATCGAAAAATATGGAAGAAAACTTTAGCTGTACAATAATAAAATAATAAATAATAAAATAATAAAATAGGAATATTAAAATATAATAAAATACAGACGGGTTAAAGTGGAATGTACTGTAATGTCCATGAAATTTGACAATGTGTCCAAGCATTTTACTGGTGTGTGTGTGTGTGTGTGTGTGTATTAATCGAAATGTACATTTATTTTAACATGGCTGCAGGAGCAAGGCCTGGAAGAAGCCTGTCTTTGTATGCATACTGTTGAGGCGTGAGAAACATTTGGCCACACAGATGTGACATTTCTAACGGAGGGGGTCTGCTATGAAGAGGGGAAAATAAGTCAGGGGTGCAAAACAGGAATCCCACACACAATAAACAATAAAAAACTTAAAGAGCGCATGGACAGACTTATGGTGAGGAGATTTCCAGAGTTTCTCTGTTTGCCTCAAAATGTTTCCCTTTCATATCCCTAAAGATTAATTTTGTAATGAACAAATAGACAGAATTACTGGATTTGTGTTTCCCTAAATGTATCATTTTAAACCACAAGACAGTGCAATTTGCACCCAGGTAAAAATACGCAATATTTATCCACACAGTACAAACATTTAGACCCTAAACAGACAAAAATACACATGGAATAAGAACATGATTGCACAATTTGAAATTACATCATCATCTTTAATTTTACTTCTTTAGCTTGTCATAAAAATTGTCATAAAAATACTATTTATTTTGCAAAATATGGTTCAGCTATATCAGTAAAAGTATTATTTGATTGCATTATTGAATGTTCATGCAATACTTGAATGATGACACTAAATAATCTGCTAATATTATTTGCTGCATGAGCCAAGTTCACTAGCAAGACAGTGGTTAGGGTTGTTAGTATATTTGGTTATTAAAACCAGAAAACAGGTTTGCAATTGCTGCTACAGGTTTAAAGGTTTATGGTTTCCCGGCTAAGCCTGATTAATGTAATGGCCCCAGCATACAGAAAGCTGTGCTCTAGAGGAAATGGACAAGTGTTTGCCATTAGAGAGCAGCTGTCCAACAGCTTTCCAGAAAGATGACAGAGGAGCAGCCTTCTTCAAAGTCAAGCAGCTGTTTCTTGGTAACATCACAAGTGACATTTTTTTTTCATATTGACTTTTCCAGCTAACTGATTACCCAGCATAGTATCAAAGCTGCAGAACAGAATTAAAAAAAGCAACAGTCATGCAAGCGTAGAAAAGTTTGCTAGCAAGCAAGTTAACATTAGGATTATTAATATGGTATATTGTGAAATAAAAGTTTGTAGTCTTATTTGCTAGTTTTTTTTTTTTTACAACCTAATGTAAATAAAATGAAGATTTATTTAATAATATTACAATAATTTAATTATTACATTTTTTTTTTAGCAAGACAGGTTTATGGACAGTTTTGCTTTTTGATTAAAAAGTCTAAAATGTTGGGTTTTGGTTTTTAGTAAATTCATATAATATGCAGAAGTAGATATCGCTGTGGTGTATAACCACTGTCATGCTTTTACGGAGTGTGCCCTTTGTGTGTGAGTGATTGCCAGAACCATAGGAAGAATTGCACTTCAGGGCTCTGGGGTTTTGCAGCCAGACACGGTTACGCCACTTACAGCTTTAAACAACTGCAGAGCTCACATTCACAGAGAGGTAACATCGCAATGGTAATATTTCAAAATAGCATAGCCTTTCTAGCAGCTCTGCCTCTTTCATTCCAGACATCTCAGTGGAATTATATACAGCATCCAAGGTTAGCACTTTCCGCACTCTGTTCAGTCTTTGCTCTGAACCCTTTGGGTTGATGAAACATTTAAAAGTTTAAACAGATGGCTTTTATTTGCATTTCTTGCAAATATTAGTATCGACTTAGATGTGTTTAAAAAAAACAAAGTCTTTTATTACTCAACATAACTTCTTACACTCAATACTGGTGTTTATGGTGTTGTTTATAGCTCAAGCTGTTTAGATCCGTAGGATTAATCTGGAATGAAGCTTGATTAGGATTGGTTAATGGCAATGAAGCCAATACTCTGAAATAAATGCAGCTAAAAGGAACGTCTGGAGAAAAAGTTTACATTTAGCCAATGCCAGTGGTTAAAGCCAGTCCTGTGATCCTGCTTAGACATCCCTCATTCTAAATATGTTAGTTGTAAAAGAATGATTAATTTTAACATAGTTACAGGCACTGCTTCGCATTCAGGAAGTGCATGGTTGGGATTTGTGGTCATGGTTGCTTGCCAGAAATAATGTTTAGCTGAAGAGGACTAATGTATAGTCTAAGATGGACACTGCCAAAATATGCCTGGCCAAAAAATTTACCTTTTCAGTAGGATCAAATTATTGGTCTACATCAAGGAAAGAATTCCTGGAATTTGATTAAGAAATGTTCAACGCATTATTTAAACCTGGAAGGATAATCCTGAACTGTCATTTTTGTGTAAAAAAACAACAACTGAAGAATCTAAGAAACAAATAGGTCTTTAGTCATCACTTAAATATTGCCAGTGACTCAGCAGTACAGACATCTGGGAAGTTTATTCCACCAGCTAGGTGCCAGAACAGAACAATCTAGATGCATGTCTTCCTCGATCCCTGCGAGATGGTGGGACCAGTCGAGCAGTGCTGGAGGATCAGAGGGTCTGTGGTGCGGTGCTGGGTTCCTCACCACCCAGTACTCACTTACCTGAGAGGTAAATGGGTGCTGGACTGTTTTTAGCTTTTTAGGGAAGGATCACCATTTTTAATTTTATTTTTTATTAAATGCCTAACTAAAAAACCTGATCTCAAAACCTGGCAGCTATCCAACTATAAGCCCAGCACAGGAGCTATCTTCATATCTACATAGGAATAGCATTTATGAAATGTGTTGGTCAGGATTTATGCCCTATCATAGCACAGAAACAGCGCTGGTTTAAGGGGGCAATGACCTACTACTTGCCTTTGACCAGGGTTTTGTCTCCTTGTTTCTGCTGCTTGACCTTAGTGCCTAGCAGATGTGGTATTATCAATTTGTGGATTTAAATGGTGACTGTTCTCTGTGTACCGTGGATTTTTGGGGGGGTTCCATGAGGTTCTGTTTTAGGACTACTGATATTTTCTTTCTATATGCTTCCTCTCTGTATCATAACATAAATCATAACAACTGTATGCTATTATGCTAATAACACAAAGTCAGATGAGAGACACCAGCTAAGACACTAAGTGTCTCGTCAGTGACGAATGTCCTTAACAAATTTCCCAACTTTATTACGTTGTCCTAATAAAATTGATATTACCTTACTGGATATTCTCCTAGGCGCATGAACAAGCTCCAGTTAGTTCAGAATGCAGCAGCCACTGTCCTTACTCTCATTTTCAGTCCAGAGTTTGTACCTGACCATAGGAATGTTTATTTGTTTGTTAAGCCACTTAGTGACCTATGCATCATATACGCCTAAAAAGAGTGGAAATGCTACTGAGGTTATCACAAATTTTAAAACTAATTTTAAAATTGTATCTTTCTGCACCTTGCAGCCTGTCACAGTAAAACATTTGTTCCTATTTCACAGTACCCCCCGCCCCCCCACTCGCTCTCTCTCTCTACCGGTCAAATGTTTGGGCATACTGTCAAAATTTAATAGTCTTTCCTGATTTTTATTCCTTTCTACATTGTTAAATAATACTGAATGCATCAAAAATATGCAATAATCAACTGCAGTTGGTATGAGATGTGGCTGCTACTTATGCTCCGTAAAGTCTTCATAACTTCAAAACTAATCTAAGGCTAGTAACTCTGAATTATTTTCGCATCTGCAGCAGAGGTAAGTTTTGGTCTTGCTTTCCTGGGATGGTCTTCATAATTGTAAAGTATCCCAAATACCTAAGTAACAGATAGGTCTTTAGTTGTCGCTTAAACTTTATTTGCATGTGCCTAACACTTTTGCACATTACTGTATACAGTATGTGTGCATGCATGTTTAGTTCCATCATACCTCTCATGGTATGTAGTCAAAATGGTGAATGGTCAGAGTAGAGGCCCCCACGAGCTCATATAACAACACTAACTCCCACCCCTACAACTCCCACCTCACACGGGGCCTCGGTCAGGGTGGGGTTAAAGTGTCTCGACTGTGCAGTGAGCCTTTGCTCTGCTCACTTCTGTTCAACCAATCAGCTGTAATGTTTTATCACACTCCCACTGACCTGCTCCCCAAACTCAGAATCTGCACGCAATGACATTCGCTCTCTCAGTGCCAAGAACAGGACAAGGCCAATACTTTTACGTTTGCATGTGGACCAATAGGAAGCGAATGCTTTAAGTAAGACCCGCCCACCTAAAGCATAAAGACACGTCTGTAGCGGCAACTAGTCGAAGTGCACAAAGCGCTCCGGACAACTCTCAGCACTTACACATACAACACCCACACTTACACAGCACACCGCACAACTAGTTCGCAGTTATAATTTTATAACACTCGCGTAAATATTTAGCACTTTCCTTGAAGAGAATATGGAAAGAAAAAACCTTGTTGTGTTCGTCTTCTGGATGTATTTTCTGAGTATTTCTTCCAGTTTATCAACTACAACTGAAATTATGAAAACAAGCGCATTCAGTAAGTATCAATGGTTCTGATTTTATTATTGTATTTTGGAATTATATTTTAATATTTTTCATTTCCTTCAGATGGGAGTAAAATTGGTTTGGATAAAATGTGTCTCCTCTTTCTGGCAGCAGTTAGTGAAAACTGAGTGAAATAAAGTTAGGTGCTCAGATTAAGCCGGTGGAGCCCACATTGCTGAGGCAGTGCGCAGGGGCCCTGACTGTCAGATTTTACACACATTTATATATATATATATAAATCTTTATCCTTAAAATTAACATATTTGAAATTATTTTATTGGTGCAATTTATAAAAATACAAATTATTGAAGCACAGATTTCCAGTACAGATTTTTTAAAATAAAATAATTAAACTCTGTGTGCATTGTGTTTCATTTTTTAAATTATTATTAAATTGTTTCATGTTAATTTTTCCCCATATGTTTTATGTCTGCTTTTTATGTATCGCATCATTAGTTAAAAAATATTAAGCTACGTAGGTCTTCAGGCATCACAAGTGTGTGTATATTATTATTGTTGCAGATATATTTTGAAATGCTATACACCTGTATAGGAAGGTTTACAAGAACATAAGCATTCAATTTAAAAATACATGCTATTTTGCTGCTTAAAACATGCATTGCAGCACTAAAGCATTTCACTGCTGATTTGTATGTGACAAATCAAATTGACATTTTATATTTGAATTTAAACAGTTTCGAAGTTTTAATTCTTATTGTTTTTAAATAGGCAACATCACAACCAACTCTACAGACTGGATGGAGGATTTCAGCGATATTGAGTCCAAATTTGCTCTGAGAACATCTGATGAACCGGAGGATGACCTATGCTATATTGTTCCTGGTCAGCGAAACAGCATTAAAGAGTGCAATTTTAATCCAGACAACAAGACTTTTATTGTCATTCATGGCTGGACAGTAAGTGCATGAATTCATGTAGATTGTTAAAGCAAAGTGAGTGTGAACTTGTCTGTGACACGCTGATCTTTGTTCAGGTCACTGGCATGTATGAGAGCTGGGTTTCCAAATTGGTGAGTGCGCTGTACGATCGTGAATCAATGGCCAATGTCATTGTGGTGAACTGGCTGGTCCGGGCGCAGCAACATTACCCAACCTCAGCTGCTTACACAAAGCTTGTGGGACGAGATGTGGCCAAATTTGTCAACTGGCTACAGGTAAGAGGCTAAGCTCAGGCAATACAGAGCTGTGATTGGTTTGAGATTTGATTAAGTGCATCTGCAAAGTGGCAACATATTGTTTTCAATATATAGTTGAATGTTTAAAAAAAAATACTCTAGCTTTATTTGTTGCTTGACCCTCAAGTGTATAGCACTTGTACTTTTAGTGTGCATTGTTTACCTAGAAAGTGCTTTAAAGGTCTAAACTCTAAAAGGTAATTACAGTCCAACTAATTCTGTTATAAAGGTACACTCTGAAATATATGTATTTATTAAAGATACAAAAGATAAGGGCACCACTTGAGCAGGAAGGAAAGGTACAGTATTTTTTAAGTGTAGAAAGACATTTTACCTTTTTTCTATTCAAAAGATACAGACAGTGCGAATGTTTGCAAATCATGTTTGCATTTAAACGTAGATAGAAATAGCTACTCATCTATCACATCCATATAAATCATTTGTGATAAAAACTTCTTCTGATATGGTTGGCAGGCTGAGTTAGAGTATCCATGGGAGAAGCTTCACTTCCTTGGCTACAGTTTGGGCGCCCATGTAGCTGGCATCGCAGGACTTCTCACAAAGAACAAAATTAGCAGGATCACAGGTAATTCATTAACGTTCATTAAATTCATTAACCTTTCTGTTACAAACTGAGGTTTTAATTCTGATTGTTTTGTTACACTTCTAATACAGTCATTATTATACTATAGACATCTTATTTTTGTCTTTAGGAGGACAGATTAGAACTGTTAACTCTTCAGAGGATTTTTTTAAATTAAATTGGTTCAAATGTGCATTTCGCACTTTTTCTTTACTGTAATTTGTTAAGATTATGCTTTAGGATTAATAGATTATTAATAGAGGATCAAGGGACTTTGCAGCATAAATAATCTACACTATTAATTTGCTGTTTGCATGATTGTTGCAAATTAAATTGCAAGAATGCCTCAGAGGATTGATACTGGTATATATTCAGTAACTCTTATTGCAGTATTGGTCATAGGTTTTACAATAGCCTGTAAAAGTCCCCAACATATTTTACATTGGTGTTTTGATTAATTGTGACCAAAAAGTGAAAGTCACACACGCTAAAATGAATGGTCTGACCATCATTTCATTTCACTATCATATTATTTCATGTATTTCACGCATTTGTCAATTTCTATTCATCCAGGAATGGATCCAGCAGGCCCAAGCTTTGAGTATGCTGATGAACAGAGCACACTGTCTCCAGATGATGCCCGGTTTGTTGACGTTCTCCACACCAACACACGTGGCTCTCCAGACCGCAGCATTGGCATCCAGAGGCCTGTGGGTCATATTGACGTCTACCCTAACGGTGGGGGGTTTCAGCCTGGATGTGATTTACAGAACACTATGATGATGGTGGCTACCACAGGATTGAGAAGTATGTTCTCTCTGAAAATATATATATAATTACAAAGATAATTATAATTTTTTATCAGTATTCTTCCAATTACAATAAACAGTGCGTTTGTCAGTGCAATTAACAGGTTGCAAGTTGCCACTGTTAATGTATAAACTGTTGCCACTGTAATGTATATTCTTTTTCACTAGACATGGACCAGATTGTAAAATGTTCCCATGAGCGTTCCATCCACCTCTTCATTGACTCTCTGGTCAACAAGGACCGGAACAGCATGGCATACCGCTGCAACTCCAAGGAGACTTTCAACAAAGGTGTGTGTCTGAGCTGCCGTAAGAACCGCTGCAACAAGGTGGGCTATGATGTTGCCAAGGTGCGGAACAAAGAGAACAGCAGGATGTACATGAAGACCAGAGATATGATGCCATACAAAGGTAAACAATTTATAACTTTTAGCTGTGTGCAAACCTAAAAGAATTGAATTTTTAACAGCAGTCATGTCTTTTTGTACAAGAGGATACGGTTGCTGTTTTATTAATTGTGATTATAGTGGTGTAAGTAATCTTAGTGTAGCCTGTGCTATATTAAGGTAAATTTGGTTTTCAATAAAAGAGACAGATTGCATAAGAAATTGATTGGTATTAAATGTTGGTTGTGATTTAATATTCTGAGGACCTGGAGTCATTTTTGGTGCTTTGTCTTTATTTATTTGTAAACCGACAAAGCATTGTAATCATATTGCAGATCATTAATATGTTTGTGAGATTAAAAGTCAAGTTTTACAATAGACCCACCTGTACCATTACAATAATGGCTGCAAGCCAGAAGACATTTCCTTTCAAGATAATTCTGATTACTTCCTGTCCTTGCACAGCAGGATTTTCCATGTCTATTTCTGTTTCTCAGAAGTTTTTTTTTTATCCTGTATAGTTTTCCACTACCAAGTTAAAGTCCACTTCTTCGGTCAAAGTGAGATAAGCTATACAGATCAGCCCCTGAAGATTTCTCTGTATGGCATCTCCGGAGAGAAAGAGAACATTCCTTTCATTATGTAAGCTGGTTCCAGTTTATCAGGTCAGATATACAACATGGACACTTGCTAATGATGAGATATTTCATGATGTGTGTGTGTTGTATTGTAGGCCTGCTTTGAAAACCAACACCACAGTCTCATTCTTACTCACCACTGATGTGGACATCGGTGACCTGATGGAGGTGAAACTGCTTTGGGAGAAGGACACCATCCTGAGCTGGCCCTGGTGGAACTCGGACACTTTCCACATTCGCAAGCTACGCATCAAATCTGGGGAAACACAGTCCAGGTGATTGAAATAGGAATAATAGGGGTTGAGCCTAAGTATTTATGATGCAGTTTATGCATTTATAAAACAGTGTATATTGTGGGATGATTGGAAGACAAGTAAGACTTAAATGGAGCATGTGGCATGTGTCTGTCAGTTCAAGTGAAGGATGCATGGCTTGTATGTAAATGAGTTGTAGTGAAGATGGAGTAGCCTCTATGTCTGTCAGTCCCAGTGAATTAAGTGTGGCTTTTGTGCTTCAAACATAGACAGAAAGTGGTGCCTCTGTGCTTGTCAGTTATAGCAAAGGAGGCATGGCCGTTTTATGTTAGTCTTTGGCAGTGAATTGACATGGCTTCTGTCAGTCAATCCCAGTGAAAGAGGCCTGAGCTCATACACAAAATGCTAAAAATCAATCAGTATGTGCAGTACTGAGTCACATATAATGCATCGTATTGTATTATAAATCAGATTTTAGTTAAATGTTAAGATGCGTAACTCAGAACAAGAAAAGCGTGCACATTTTTGTTGCTGTGCACATAATTTCTCAGCTTACCTCCGGTGCTTGTTTTTACATGGATTTACTTAAGGTGAAAAATGTTCATATGCCATTTTACTCCTAATATTTTGCAATATAATCACACACTTTCAGATTGATCTTCAGTGCCAAGAAGGAAGGGGATTTCTCCTACCTCACCCGTGGTGGGGAAGCTGCTGTTTTTGTGAAAGACAGAAAATATCAGTCAAGCCACAAAAATGAAAGGTAACATTTTGTCATTTATTTCCCAACATAAGCATCCCGAAATCCTGAAGTAGCATCCTCTGCATTTACTTATAAGAATGTTTCATCATGTAACAATGCTAATATAAAATGTTAATCAGTTGATAATTTTTATAATGTATGTATCAATAGCCTATTTGACTGTGTCTTTGACTTTCACAGATCACATAAGCGGAAGATGTATGGCAGCTCATTTAAAAATGTTACCACAGATGCTTAGAGATGCACTTGCAATTCCACTATTTTGAACCTGGGAGGAACCTGATGAAACAGGACTGGGAAAGAGACTGTGCAGTTTCTGTACATTCTGATCAAAACGAATTGCAGAATAGTAGTGATTATCTGACTTTCACCTAGAAGTACATCCTGTAAGGAACTTTTATTTGCAATAACCTTTAACTGCTGAGCAGTTTAAATTAGAAAGACATGCCATTCAGTATTATTGATTATTCAAACTTGATCTGAGGTCATCTGAGCTCAGTGTAGAGTCAGATCCTGTTGTAACTGGAACCTGATCACTTCTCATTGGCTGTAAGTAGGCATGTGCCGATGATAAAATTGGACTACTCGTTAAACATCATGAATTAAATACTGAATTAATACTTAACTATGGTTAAAATATTTGACTGATGAGACCAGCAATTATGCTTTGGTAATAGTGATTGGCAATAATGATTAAAAAATCATGCACATGCCTACATGGTAAATATTTCTTTAAAGAAAAGATAAGAAGTCCTTTATTGTTATGCAATATATATGTATTAATGTGTAAGTACACTGTTGTAATGTGTGTATGGAATTTGTCAGATTTGGTCAAACTGTGGCAAAGGCAATCAACAATTTAGGGCAAAGTAGGCATCACATGCAGCTGCACTCACCTCACAAGGGCTTTATATGCCTGACTGACTGACTCACTAACCTCACTTATTGTGTCTTTATCTCACTGAGCCACTAACAGACAGATTCATTGACTGACTGATTGACTGATCACTGACTGATCAACTCCCTGACTAACTAATTAACATTTTGATTTGCTTACTGACTGGTAGTTTAAATGAAACGAGTTACTGACTGATTGACTCATTGAGTCATTGACTGAGTTTCTGACTAGCTCTGAAGGAAAAACCACCTAATGAAGGGAAGTCAAGAAGGACATGTGTTTCCCCGTTTATCTGCCTACATGGCAATCAAACACTGAGTGTCCTTGATCACAGTGAAGTGCTTAAAGATGCCATGTTGAGGTAGTTTATATTGTCATGACGCAAGGCTCTGTGTATAAAATGTCATACAGCACAAATGATGCAGAATACTCAGAAACCTTTGTGAAACACTGTGAAGCCGGCAAAAAAAACTATACGCTATCCATGAGATACAGTTAATGCTGTAGATCTACAAACAGGTGTTAACAGTCCATTTTTATTATAATACTGTATGCAATTATTCATATTATGTAACCACTTGCTATCACGGGACCAAGTGCTCTCTTACCTAAATCTATATACAGAAATGATCAGTGTAAATTTGTTTTCATCATTATATATTTGGAAATGTGTAAGTTTAAACAGTTTTTGTTTCTGTGTTTAGGTTACTGTCTTTGGCACAGGTCACTTTATAGGCAGTTTCCTGTTCAATTACTTTATCACTTAATGTCACACTTAGATGTTTTCACCCATTTGATAAATTGTTCAGATCACTCACAACCTAAAATATATTTGTTTCAAGTGTTTGAGGTTTTTTTTTTTTTTTTTTGGAATTTAATCATACTTTTAATTTTGGCTTATAATGTGGTCCTCTGCCAGACTGTTGTCAAACAAGGCAATATTGTACATGATTCTCTTTTCTTGATTGTGGTATATGCTGTGCTGTTATAGTTTCCAAAACACACCAGAAACATATGAAATCTGAAATGAAAATCGGCCTCATAAAATGTCCATCAGGATGAATTTTCCCCACAAGAGCTATAGATACAACAGGATTATTTATTGATTGTATATATTTGTACACTATCCTTGTATAAACAATGCATACCCTTGTGCTTATTAATCATATTAATATGCAATGCACTGCATACATATATTTTTAATAAAGAGTATATTGCTTTATAACTTTTATAAATCTCTCTTTCTTCATGAGTTTAAGATGAAGTTTAAAAACATTATGGTACGTCTGAATCAGTGACGACTGCAATTTACGCCAAAAAACTTCTGGAATGTCATCAAGAGGAAGATGGATGGTCACAAACCATCAAGCAAAGCTGAGCTGTTTGCTTTTTTGCAAAAAGTGTGGTATAATGTTATCTAACAGCAATGTGAAAAACTGGTGGAGAGCATGCCAAAACGCATGAAAGCTGTTCTTGCAAATTGGGGTTCTTCCACCAAATACTGATTTCTTAATGTTATTTAGCCAAAGCATTAACACAATCTGTTTACAAAATATTTGCATTTTGTTTAATTTAAGTTTTGTAAATACTGCATAATCTTGGGTTATTTTGATATATTGTGATGTTCTCATTTCCTTTAAATATGGACTCTAAATAGTTATATTTTAAATTTAGGAAAATATTGTCAGCAGTTAAACAAATTAAACAAAACTGTTCATCTCACCAATACATGCCCCTGTAAGAAAGAA
The DNA here is from genome assembly GCA_030014215.1 of Clariallabes teugelsi. Lineage (NCBI taxonomy): Eukaryota > Metazoa > Chordata > Actinopteri > Siluriformes > Clariidae > Clariallabes > Clariallabes teugelsi. The sequence goes on from JAQMYG010000007.1 coordinate 14,380,141, forward strand.
AAAGATTTTTTTGCAATGGTCTCTAATTTTTTACATAGCTGTATAGTTTTCTTAAATTTTTTTAGGTGAACTGAACTCTGCCCTGACAATAAAAAAATAAATACTATCTGAGTGCTGTCGGTCAACTTCAACATACAGAATGCGGCAGAAGCCCAGGATTGGCTGCAGTCACCGTGACTGACAGGGTAAAGACAGTGTACCCATCCAACTTAGAGATCATAGCTAAAAGAAAGAGAGAAAAAGATCATCTGTTTAAGTTTACCACATGGATGTATATACTGTAAATGGTTTGGCTTTCATAGTTTTTTTATTTATTTCATTCATCCCTTTGGGTCTGATTAGTGAAGATAAAAATAAAGTTAAAAATAAAGTTAGTCATGAGCACAATGCTAACAGATGATTGCACAGAGAGGTGTTTATTCTCTATTTCAAAGCATCTTATCTCAGCGTCTCATCTATTCAGATTCTGCAGCGTTTGTTAAAAGTGACAATTTGGCCTCTCAAGGAAAAAAACAAAAATGCCAAATTGTCCTTGTGAACAAAGGTCTAATGATGAAAAAATGTCTAATAATAATGTAAGATGTAAAAAGGTTCTGAAGAGGATGTTAAGTAGAGCATGTTTTCCGCTCTGATGTCAAACAGATTTAGTCTTGAGACTACAGTGTGTGGTAATAAAGCATCATGTAACGTTCATTACACACCATATTATTATTGTATTACTGTATAGTTTCACTTTTTTCCTCATAAAATAAATACTAGAGCTCATCTAAAACCAACCCAACTTCTAATAATAATTTCATTTCCAAATTTCCAAATCGTCTTTCAGTGTTTATTGGATTGTTTAATATGCATTGTTTCCTACAGTTGTGAGGACATTTGGATTTTATTTAAGATATCAACATAAACTCATATGCATATAGTGTTGTTAAATTAGTTTTTTATTTATTTATTTATCCCTCATTCCCTATCCCTGTTGGTGAAAAAAACAGCTTCCCTCAAAAACAGGATATAATTCTTGGCAGGAACCTGCATCACATGACTTTTACTGTACTGGACCCTCCAGATGGAATTCTTGGAAAGTCTGGAAAGTTAAAGAGGATTTTCAACTTACTGTATCTCAAATTCTGACAAGACTTGATGTTCAGGTTAGAACTACTAAAAGACCTCTTGTTTTATTTCCACACACACACACACACACACACACACACGACTACCATAACAACAGCTTCAAAACTGTGTCTCAACTCCACATGATGTAAACACAGTTTTTGCTGATTCCTCTGAACTGGTTTTCATCACTCTGGGTGGCTTTTGAAAACTTGATTAGGCAATGAATAGGCTCTATTGAAGCTTGTTAATGTGTTAATCCCATGATGTGTGTACGCTTAAAAGTTTTAAACTGAGCATTAAACAGAGATGAGCAGCAAGACCTGTCATAGAGACGATGTTTGGTGTCTGGAATTGGATTGATTTCATCCTTTAACTTATAGTATACTTAAAATTTGTGGCAATAAAATGTAGACGAAATTCTCTCTTAAATCTAATGCAGCTGATGAGCCCAAACATATGCAGCGTCTGACATTTACGTCTTTAATTTTCTACATGAACTATATTTCTAAAGTTGGGGACAGCATAACATATTACAGTTTTTTTCCCCAATTGCTAACACACTAAAATGACATACACAGCACAATTATTTAAACTGACACACAGAGAGCAAAACTTCTTCTCAAGTCTCCAAAAGTCTAAACACATTTTCT
>JAQMYG010000007.1:14382000-14395150 GCA_030014215.1 Clariallabes teugelsi
AGACCATCAAAGAAACCGGTACGTTGTAGTATGGGACAACGTGAGCTTTCATCGTGCAGCCCCAGTCCAAAACTGGTTTGCTGACCACCCAACATTTCTGACCATACTCACCATTTCTGAACACCATAGAAGGGGCATGGCGGTGGAAGGTATACGACTGGCAGCCCTTTGTGCGCATGCCTCTTGTGCAGGCCATGGAAGAGGCATGTGATGAGATTGATGAGGGTGCAATTCAGGGATGGATAAAGCACTCAAGGCGCTTCCCTCGATGTCTTGCAAGGGAAGATATTGCCTGTGATGTTGATGAGGCGTTGTGGCCAGACCCGGCTGTGCGGCAAGATGCTGCCTAATTATTTTTCTTGCCTCTTTTTTTTTACTGTAATATATTTTTTCTGAAATGTTCTTTTTTAGTTTACTGTTTTTTGTAAGAATATTTTTGTTCAGTCCCATGTAAATATATCTGCTGGTCATATGTTGCACTGACTTGTTTACTATAGTGAAAAAATAAAAATAAAAACTGTTGCAACAGCATGTGTGTGTGTATCTGCAAATATTTCTGTGCATGTGAACAATCTGACACATATTTTAGTATTATGGCAAAGCATACTAAAGATGGTGGTGCTTTTCATTATGCCCAACAGTGTGTAGTTGGTTAGGCAAAAATCTGGTAATATGAATGAAGTGTGTGCGATTTCATGCAAAAGTTTGATTTTGATAATGCTACGTGTAGTTTCGGTTGCAGTGCTTCATTTTGCAGGATATATGAGGTATTTTTCAGTTTGGGTGTGTGGTTTTGTGAATTATGTTAAGTATTTTGATAAAACCAGACTAGTTTGAAAAATTGTGTGTTAGCAATTGGAAAAAACTGTAGTAGCATAACCAATTCTTTTCTGCATAAAAAGTGCTATCCAACTTTTGCGCAACTCCCAGCCACCAATAATTGGTTAATGCCACTGTGATTGGCAGGATATAGAGAGAGTATATCATCCCTCCTACCCAGAGAATATAGCAAATTATGTTCCATTGGTTATGGGATACAGATGACTCAAATAAAGTTCCGAACTTCGAAAGAAACAGGATACGGAACTGGATGACAAAGCTGGCAACGTTTGATAAATGTTATTAATTATGTAATGTTACTACTATTTACTACATTTTAATTAATCTAATAATTGCTCAACTTTATATGCTATATTTTTCCTCAAAGCTCTCTGCTTGGCCCCTTTCCTTTATGGTGTGTGTAGTATTGCTTTAGTAAGTGACAATATCCTCCTTCCCCATAACAAAGTGCGAACTGCAATAACTCTTTAACTGATTAAGTGTTTCTAGTTATAGTGCTACAACATGCAATCTGTCATTAAGGCTCCATCTGGCACTGTCATCCAAATTCACTCAAAGGATTATCCCCCACAAAAAAAAACCCTTCTGTTTTGAATTTCAAGTTTGCAGATTAAGAACATTACTTTTATCCTTGTAGGCCTCTTAAGCTTCAGAAATTAGCAAACAGGCTCAGTGTTTCAGGCTGGTCACATTACTGATCCAAGTCTCTGAACTGCAGCTGAGTGTGCATGACATCACAGGTCATGCAAGGACCATCAACAAGCACTTTCCAGGCTGTTCTTCAATGCTCAAGATGACCACTTGAAAGGTTATTTAATCACTTCACAGTGTGTGCTGTAAAATGCCTTGAAAAGGCAGAGGGCAATAACTCTGCTAACTAAAACAAGCATTTGACATAGATTTAAGGATTCAAGCATGGTTGCCTCTCATGCCACAGACCCAGTTCTTGTTCCAGCTAGGCTCTTAGCAGAGGTTGAAAAGGTGGCATCCTCAACCATGAACTTCTGCCCTGTCATAGTCACGCTTGTGCGGGAGGCTGAAGTTGCATTTCTGTCCACAAATATAGGCCCAGTCCCAGCCAGACTGTCAACAGAGGGCAAACAGGTGGGTTCTCTGGCCACAACCCCATACTCAGCCCCAACCAGGCTATTACCAGAGGTAGGAACTCGTCGTCTAAAAACTCTAACCCCTCACCCCTCAGCCTTCCCCCATTTCTGTCTGAGAATTTTGATCTTATATACAGTATGGTAATGGCTTATCAGCCAGTGAACCTGAGATTTGGTGGGAATTTAAAAAACTTGTGCTTGTTTGGAGTTTTATTTCATTAAGTATTTAGTATTTCACTTAGTACTGTATATTAAAAATACATTAAAGATAAATGAAGGAAACCTTGAAAAATACCTTGATTAAATATTCTTTGTACTTAGAGTGTACAATGTGAATGCACTGAACGAATGTTGAGGCTACGCTGCTGATGCCCATATGCGATACCATGGGAACCGTGTGCAGACTTGCAAAAGAAGACCATGTGATGTCATGTGATTCTCATTCACATTAAACTCAAAGTTATCTACAGTCACAGTCAACTTCTAACAAGACACACCTGTACACAATAATACACACACTCCTTTTAAATAACTCAGACTTTCATTCAGCCTTTCACTACAGTAGGTATGTGTATTTATGAGCTGTTTTTATTTCCGCTCTAGTTGTCTTGAATTTTTCTTTTTCGTCTCTCTCTATTTTTTCATTTTTCTTTTGTAATAATTGTTACTTTGGTAGTCTGAACCTTTCACAGTGTACTGGATCTTTTAATCTCAGTTTCTGTTTTCATTAGATTCATTCATTCATTATAATGTGAGAAGTTCCACCTGTAACCTAGATCTAAATTAGACGTTCTTAAATAATAAATTGTTGTGCTATTTTGTCAAAAACAACAACAAAAACAGAAAAACAGTTTAAAAGGATGCTTTTTTATTTCTGACTTTCCTACATTATTAACATTCATCTTACCCAATTCATCTTCTGCAAAAAATAGTTACAGGTATGGATTGTTTAATTTTATTGGTGTGTTTGCCATTCTTTCTTTGTGCTCTCTTCAACTGTCTGACCCATTCCACAGTTACCACAGCTGCGTTGTCTGACTTGTGTGCATTTGAGTCAGGATGGGAGGTTGTGGTGGAAGTAGTCTAGTCTTGTCCCTTTTCCTGATTTATTGATATTTACAATTGCACTTATTGACGTCAAGTGGACGTATATTTAAAAAAAAAATCCTTTTGGAACCTGTAATGCTCTTCATCAGAAAAAGCTTTATAAGATCTATAGGAATCCCTGTAAAGCAGGCCTTTATTGTGTTCAAGTTTTTTGGTAGAACCTACTGTATGCAGCAGCTCTTTGTCAACAAAATTTTATAAACCTTCCTTAGAAAGAACCAGTTTCTTGAATTGTCATGGTTATTCTTATGTTTTTCTACACAGTCCATCATTATCAGCTGAACATTCACGTCAGAGGACAGACAAATCAGTTTGTGACAGAATCCATGGTAACTGATTTCCTTGGGAAAGTAGAACACAATGGCAAAGTACAAAATCTCCATATTAATGTGTGAGTAACTTCTACTACCATCCACTGAGTAATTGTCATACAGACATGCTATTTAGACTCAATTACATGCCTGTTAGCAAACTCATTTACCTGTTTCTTAAGCAAAAAATAAAAAATTGGCACGAACACGACTCATTACTTCCCTTTGGTTATGGAGGACAATATTGGTGGCTTGATCATGCTTAAAGATGGAGGACTCTTTCTTGCGGCTCAAAATGATTCCCCTGAAAAAAAAATACCCTGAATCTCACATCAAAAAAATTAGCATTTGGATTGTGGAGCCCGAAAAAATGTTTGCTTGCTCATTTTTATAAACACACCACCACCTGTGATGTTCACAATGCACTGACTTGTGCCTAATATGACCAGTCATGCAAATCATCTGGAAATGATTTTAGCAGTACAAAACTTTCTTTATTTGAGGAGCATGTTATTGACTGATTGTATTGTTTCCATTACCATTTACATTGTTTGTTAAAAAAATTATAAATAAAAAAACAGCGGGCACAGTAGGCACATGCATTTAAAGGGGACATACCAATACCATTATGACATTATTTTAGAAAAGAGGGGGAATTTTATGTTTAGATCTCCAAAAAAACCCAGATGCTGGGGAAAAAAGCATCACACTATCATCTCACTCAATATGATGTCGCTCAATATAATGTCACTCAATATAATGACACAAAGAAAGGTGTTAACCAATTTTTAAGCATAACTTCACGGCTGACCCATTTGAGATATCAAAAATCCCTCTAGGATCACATAGGCCTGGTTTGGTGGTGGTCACATAAATTTCCTAGGAGGCGTATATCAAATTCCTTCAGGTGCGTTTTGGCAAACAACACAAAATAACTGACTACCTGTTGAGTTGAACCCATGACATGCAATGTGAAAGTTGTTAAATGTATACCGGGTTTCGTGTGCATACCTGCAATGTGTTTATGAGCTATGCTGCAAAATCTTGTGAGAGACTCTCAGACATCCTAATGGCAGCAGATTCCAACCTGTCTGCCCATTTTTAAGCGTGTAAAGAACCCAAAGGAAAACAATACGGCCCTTCACTCACTATGACAACATAGGACTGATGTCATAGTGCTTGGGCCCTAAATATAAAATAAATTAATAAATATAAATATATATATATTTTTAAATGGATGGTATTTTGTTCAAAATAAAAATAAAATAAAAACTCTTCTTCATGAGGTGATTTGTGTAAAATGCAAAAAGGCATGGTGATCATCTATGAGGCAAGATGGCTCAGGATGAATGTATTCCCAAATTGTAGACTGTTTTGCTCATTCAAAACATTGATATAAATCTTTAGACAATTTTTTATAACTCTACAGGTGCAAGCATAAAAGTCAGTGAGAAGGCAAAATGTAACCCACTCATATTCTGATCTTATTTATTTATTCATGTGTTTTAATTTGGCCCTACTGTTCTGTAAATATTTTCATTTAAATTTAAATTTTACAAACATTTAAACTTAGCTTGAAATGAAAACGACCAATTGTTTTTTGCAGGAAAAGCTTATGAAAGCTTCTCATAAGAGCTTATAAAACACCACTGCTGTGCTCTGCTGCTGAACATAGCACTCAGAGAAGCTTTTGTTTAGTCATTTAGTTTTATCCGACTCTTTGTGACTTCATGATTCATAGGACACCAGGCCTTCCTAGATGCTGTCCATTGAGTTTTCTTGGCAAGGATACTGGAGTGGGTTGCTATTTTCTTCTCCAGATTACCATATAATGGCAATTTTGAACGGTCAATTAGCCTAATCTGCATGTCTTTGGACTGTGGGAAGAAACCGGATGAAACCCATCCAAGCACAGAGAGAACATGCAAACTCCATGCACATAGACCCAACGCGGGAATCAAACACATGACCTGGAGGTGCAAGGCGACAGTACTAACCACTAAGCCACCATGCCGCCTCACAGAAGCTTAGTCTTAAATAAAGTAGATAAGCTTCTAAGCTTATAAACTAGAGGCATCAGAGGACTGAACTGAATGGTGTATTCCATTAGAATAGTTATATTGTCTAAGATTAGATATTAAGTTAAGCTCAATGTGATGCTGGATTACATTATAGATCATATGTCATGTTAGATAAGGTTAGTTAGGACAGTAGGTTAGGTTAAATTAGATATTAGGTTAGCATATCTTAGATATTAGATTAAGTGTTAGATTTGATTTGTCTTTCTTGTTTTTGTTTTTGTCTTGTTTTTATTTGGCGGCACTTAATGTGTTGAATCTTTTGGAATAATATGTAAATTATTTTCTGTAAACAAAAATAAGTATTTTTCTTTACAAATCATCCTAAATTTTAGAAGTTAAGTAATCTGGCTCTACCTTAAAATATTTAGCTGGTTAACTGATAACATAGAGTTATGCTAACCCAGAGAGAATCTCAACAGAATCTCAATGTGTGATCTTTTGCAATTTAAGACAATGGAAACCTTTTTTTTCATAAACAATGCATGGTATAAAATGAAACATTGTGTATGTGTCTATTAATATACAAAAATAATCAATAAATGAATCTCACTTATGTATTACTTTAGTTAAATATAATTTATTCAATCAGTCATATTCAATTAAAACAAAAAATACTATTTACATAGGACCATTATATGTTACTCTTAGTGTAATGTATATATTAAGAGTACATACAATTTATAGTTATTAGGAATCTTAACACTTGAGAGATTTTTTTTGTATCAACACTTTTTCCTCTGTCTACACTCAATCTGTTTTTTTTTTTTTTTTTTTTAACATTTATAGAATCCTACTGTAATCAATATCTACAGTAATGTTTAATGTGTGTTTACAATAAGAAGTGTACAACTATATTTTTAGACTACCACAACACTGGTCATAGTAAATTACTATCATTTTAGATAATTTCCATGTCAAATGTTCTAACAAAAAATTCTGATAGGTAGGAATAAGAATAAAAATAATAAAATAAAACAATGTATTAATCTAAAAAAAAATCAAATCATTAAAGACTGTACAATCAAAAGCTACTAAGACAAACAGTGGCAAAATCAATTGTTCATAGTCCTAAATATCGCAGACAAAAAAGTATGGAAAAACTCACATATGTTTGCAACCTGCACACACAAAATAAAAAATGTGTGTAATCATGATATGGTAAACTTTTCCGGTGGAAGGAATAACCAGTGTCAACAATATGTATTTTTCAATTCATTTTTTTTTTTTCAATTCAATTTTATTTATGTAGCGCTTTTAACAATGGTCATTGTCTTAAAGCAGTCACAAAATGAAAAGAAAATTTATGGAAGAGTGTATGAGTGAGAAAAAATGTGTTTAGATAATAATGAGATTATGAGATTGTCCCTGATGAGCAAGCCGAGGGCAACGGTGGCAAGGAAAAACTCTCTGAGATGGCAACACGAAGAAACACAAGAGTAAGTAACAGATAGTTGAAAGGAAATGTTAGCTTGCTTTTAACACACTCATAAACAAAAAGCATAAAGATGGAAACCAGAAAATAAATTGAGAGTTGTAATGCAGACAATGCATAATGAGAGTTACAAATATCAAAAATCAGTGCCGGTAATGATCATGAGCGCAGTGCACAGAAACTCAGATATACTGTAAAACATATATAGTATAAAAACAGTATGGTTTAGCATTCCAGCTCAGTTAAGTTGTTTCCTCTTCCCTTTTGACACTCTCAAGTGTGTGTCCAAACAGACAAACAGTGCCCGCCATTACTGCTGAGACTCCAAGTATGCCCAGCAGGATCGCCCACCAGTGGGCCTGTACAACACATCAAAACAGCAACATATTAATACGGAACTAAAAAGATTGGTTAAACTTAGTGAAAAATACCTAACAACACAAACTCCCAATTTTACTCATATTATTACTGCAGTCAAGTAACTAAGTACTTAAATTTTTTACTTAATGTTTTTCTTTTTCAAATAAATTTCTTTGTTTAAAAAAATATTTAAAAGAAAAAGTGCTCCTTTATACAGTTTCAAATATCTCTATATTTCTCTGAAATCATACATTCCTGACAAACAGTGGAAAAATAGCGTGAGGTGACTTTTTAGCATCAGAAAACTTAGAATCAATTCCTAGCTAGTTGTTATGGTCAAATTATTATAGTGCTAGTAATATTTGAGAGAATAAAAATAACATTATTATTAGTTAGCCTATGTTACTTGGTTCCTTGATGAATGAAGCACAATTTTTTTTATCATTAACTGCAATCAATGATTTGAAATTATATACTGTAGTTAAGTACATTTTGTGGAAAATTTGTTGGTACAGGAGAAATATCACATTTTCTTCAATCTGCTCCAGCTGCTAATCTGGAATTTTGAGTAAATTAATAGGAATAGTTTAGTGAAAAATCAAATTTGCACATGACCATTGTTTGGGTTCCACTGGAATCCAAAAGAAAGTACTTGAATGTGGTCCTGGCAAATGCTTATTTAGGTGAAAGAATTGGTTCACTTTTCTTTAAAGCTAAAAAAGCAAATGTCAAACATTAACTGTATCTTGGCTGATCAACTACATTTCCAAACTGTTTACATTATAGTTCCTATTGATATATATAAAAAAAGAAACACTGTGGACTGAAACAAACTTCTAAAACAAGTCAAACCTTCATCCAGTCGGCTAAGTCATCAAACTCGCGTAGGTTCAGGAAGGAGTTTTTCAGTCTGGCAATAGGACCGTCTGCATCCAACAGACGGCATGTCTGGAAGTGATCGCAGTAGCCCTGGTTTTTGTGGCACGGAGATCCAGGCACCAATGCCACACGCTGTCCCTTAAAGTATGTTGAGAGTATGGTGGAAGTGGTGCTTGCACAGGTGTTGGGGTTTCCTAATCACAAAATATGGCCTGATTAGTTTATTAGTAGTAGTTATTAGTTATAGAAACTAGTTATAGAGGGTAGAAAATAGTTGAGTAAATGTAGTTCTTTACTGTTCTTAAGTAAAACAGCAAAATAATGAGTTTCTTATGTTTTTTTCTAACAGGTGCATGTATTGGTGAGATGAACAGTTTTGTTTAATTTTTGGTGAACTGCTGACAATATTTCTCCTAAGTTCAAAATATAACTATTTTGTTATTTAGATTGTACAGTATATTTAAAGTAAATGACATCACAACATATCAAAATATCCCAAGATCATGCAGTATTTAAAACACTTTAATAACTTAAATAAAATAAAATGCAAATAGTTGTGTTAATGCTTTAGTTAAATAACATTAAGAAATCAGTATTTGGTATAATAACCTCAATTTGCAATTACAGCTTTCATGCGTTTTGGCTCTCCACCAGTCTTTCACATTGCTGTTGGATAATTTTATATCACTCTTTTAGCAAAAAACAAACAGCTCAGCTTTGCTCGATGGTTTGTGACCATCTATCTTCCTTTTGACGACATTCCAGAAGTTTTCTGGAGTAAATTGAAATGGTCTCTTATTTTTTTTACAGAGCTGTGTTTTGGAGAATTTATACTTAAGTAGTATAAAAGTAGCATACTCTGTACACTCACTTAATATACAAGAGCAAAACACTTTTCATTCTGGCTGTTTGTCTTTTGCTCTCTTACGCTTTTCCTTTTATTATTAAATGCATAATACAAAATAAATTTAAAAAATGACAAAAAAAAAGTTTTTGAATTTTGAAAAAGAAGCAGGTGGAACAAAATCTTCAGGGACTAATTTCCTTATAGAACTGCAAAAATTGTACCTGAGACTATGTTTTAAGCAAAGAGTTGTCACACCAATTTGTTTTATTAGTTACTTGTATTATTCATTCCATTTCCGCACAAAAATGGACGTTCATAGATACATGATAAAATGACCTCCAGGCAGTTTTAGATTCACCAGAGAAACACCTCCATTTACTGATGATGGAAAGATTGCAAATGTGTTACCTATCTGCTGGCAGCACATGTGACATTTTTCTTTCTTGTTCTCCCCCGGGCAGTCGCACTGCTCCAGGCCGTATAGCACACAAAGAGAGCCTGAACATTCCTGTGCAATACACGCAAAACCAACAATATAAAATGATTATATATTATAAAAAGCTATGACTTTTCAATCAGTCAATTAACAGCTCCAATTTTTATAATTCCCATTGCTATTACTTAGGCCATTAGAGGCCATTTATGAATCTGTATGTCATATGTTCAAAATTCACACTCTATTACAGCCCCATGTTTTTCACATAACCATATTTATCACCTTTAAAATCACAGGTCACACAGTTAAAATCCGGGTACGCAGAATGATGCTGCACACACCCCATTAAGACAAACCCGTGTGTCCAGACTGCACATTGTCATGTTTGGCTTGGCGGCAGGTTGAGGACAAGTGGCAGAGGATCCTGTACACCTGCTTTTCACCCGACACTCAGATTCCTCCTCACACAGTAGTCCAGGGGTTTTAAAGACACAACCAGAGCTGCAGCACATCCCCTGACTAGGACTGGAGGATGAAGAAACAGAGGACTTTTTCAGTTAAGTTGTATCTAATTTTTTTCTCAGATTTTCTAATACTGGAGTATTTTTCAAAATCAAAAGGTTAAAAAGTTTTGTCTATGCTATGGTATAGCATCTCTGGCTTCATTAAGCGGATATCTGTACCTGAGATAGTATGGAAAAAACCCCTAATCTAAAATCAATGCTACACAAAATACTACATAAAGGCTATGTATGTGTGGCTGAACCAGTGAGATAGAACCAGCCTGCATTGTTTGTTAGGTTTAAGACGACATTGAAATCCTGGTGGCTCCTTTGAACTGTAGCAGCATGGATCACTTGCATTGTGTCCTACATCACATTCCTCTCCTTTCTCCAAAATCCGGTTTCCACAGATCGGCTGATCACTGACTGGCAGGTTACAAAACACACGTGCAACCATAAACACACACACACACACACACACACACACACACACACACACAAATGTTATGTGATTTCTTTTCTAGCCAAGCATTTGTAGAGATTAAGTTAATTAAAAGAAAGCTTCTATGGCCTATAACTGTATAACAAAAAAAGAAGAAAAAAAGCAACAACAAATCAGAAAACAAAAATTAAAACACAACACAGGAATTCAGTAACACATTAGAAGCCACTGAAAATCAGAAAGAGTGTGTTTTCTAAATTCCCCCTTTAATTACTGAATTTGTTTGTTCATTTCTTTCTGAATTTGCTGATGTTTTTGAGTTTGCTTTTTGTTTGCTGTTATGGTTCCAACTTTTTTTTTTTTCAATTTGTCTGTTGTGTTTTTGGTTTTCTTGTGTGTTTGACTTGGCTTTTGTGTTTTTTTTTTTTTTTTTTTTTTCCACATGAATGTCAGTCTTCTCATTGTAAACTAAGACATGTTCAGACAAAAAATGAAGATCAGGAATGAGCCATGACTCATTGTTTAATTGTCAGACCTATAATAAGTTAAAACTATTGTAGAAGAACAGAATACATAGAAATACGCAGCAATGTTGCCCAGCCCTATTCTAGGTTGATGTCTCACCCACAAAACATTCGTCCTTCTTGACCTGAAGCAAACGGCTCATGTGCCGGAGGCTGCATGGTGAGAAACGGTCGCTGTTTTCCTTCACCTTATCTGCAGCACGTGGGAACATCAGGAAGTATCCTTTCCCTTCAGTGATTTCCAGACCACCACAATCCGTGCCTTCATCATGCTAACATGCAAACACAGAGAAACTAGAGCATGACTGAGTGTGTGTTGACTTTTACATGATATTATGTCATGTTATACAGTATTCATGTACATGTACAACATAAAAGATTGCCCAAACTCTAGACCCATAGGCATTATCTTGCATGAAATTTGATATTTTTTGACACAAGATGGTTTCCAAACTGTCAATAAAAGATCAAATACAACCAGACCTACTTTAGCACCACTTAACTTTTTTTCTTTAGGGTTATCTAAATTCAGTAGTCTATCAGAACCAGCCCAGAACAATCATGGAAATCATCTCTGGGTGTAATAACATCAGTTCAGCTACATTAAGAAACGTTCAACATTCTTCTGTTCAGCACATACACAGTTGCTGCAAAAACAACATATAAAAAAAACATTTTCAACAAAGAATCATGGGGTTGTATTTTCTGTAAGGTGGCATTTATGTAAGGTATTTCTAAAGGGTCTTATTAATGACAGGGGAAAAAAGGAAGACTGGTGAGGAAAGAAATGTAACAACTACAGTGTACATGAAATGAACTAATTGAATTCACGAAGGTTTAACAGTGGGGAAACGCAAATATAAATGGATAAAAATGAAGACATGTCATTGGTAAAATAATCAAATCTGGAATCACTTGGAAATGACTGCTTTGGCAGATGAATAAAACCTGTGGGGACAATTTGTAATATTAAAAAAAGCAGCAGTACACAACTTTGTCTTGTGTCAAACACTACAATAACAATTGCTAGTTGGTTAGTGTGCAGATTCTGCTCTCTGCTTAGTTTATATTTGGTCCATTGGTTGTACTCTGAACCCTACCGTATTTTGTGTGATCACTACAGTATATAAGCTTCATCAATCAGTTTTTTTACAGAAATACTTTTTTCTTTAATAGATGAGTAGAAAACCTGGCTCGCAGGGTCTCCCAATTTTTTATGCATATATGAGGTTAGACACTGATGTTGGATGAGAAGGCCTGGCTTTGTGCACTGGTGCGCAGTCATGTTGGAACAGGTGTGGGGTTGTTTTTCAGTCATTGGACTCTGCCCCTTACTTCCAGTGAGAGAAACTCTTAATGCTTCAGCATACCAAGAAGTTTTAGACAATTTCATGCTCCCAACTTTGTGGGAACAATTTGGGGATGGCCCCTTCCTGTTCCAACATGACTGTGCACCAGTGCACAAAGCAAGGTCCATGAAGACATGGATAAGCGAGTTGGATGTGGAAGAACTTGACTGGCCTGCACAGAGTCCTGACCTCAATCCGATAGAACAGCTTTGGGGTGAATAAAAACGGAGACTCACAAATGCCCTTCTGAAAGAATCGTCAAAAATTCCCATAAACACACTCCTAACCAATTTCTGAGAAAATCTGGCACAAAACAATAGAGGGAATTTTCTCATCATCCATTTGCCTTAGGCATGCTGTAATACAATTTAAGATTGTGCATCGTCCACATGGTCAAAAGTCAGACTTTCTAAGATTAAAGCTGATATAGATACCACATGTGATAGTTTAAGGAAGGCTCCTGCAACTCTGCTGCATATGTTCTGGACTTGTCCAAGACTTTACATGTTCTGGACCAATATTTTTGAGACCTTTTCTGGAGTATTTGGAGAGATAGTAGAGCCATCTCCATTTATTGCAGTGTTTGGTGTGCCCCCAGAAAACACAAAGTTTAACCAAAGGAATATTAAAATATTGGCCTTCTGTTCCCTTTTGGCTAGGAGACTGATATTGACTAAATGGAAAGACCCTGATCCACCAACATTTAGCCGCTGGATAAGTGATGAGTACTACCTTAAGCTGGAGAAAATTAGGTATACAGGTAGAGGGTCTACTGACACATTTTATAATATTTGGCAGTCTTTCTTAACTCTTGCTGAGGGCATGAACGCAGATAATATTTTACTGTAAAGGAAGGGTGTGATGGCCCGTCACCGACCACACATTGAAGGGTAATCTGTGCATTCACATAAACATGTACACAGACCCATTCAC
>JAQMYG010000007.1:14410353-14429419 GCA_030014215.1 Clariallabes teugelsi
CTTTACAATGTAGAAAGAAATAAAAATCAGGAACCATCATGGAGTTAGAAAGTGACCCCAAACTTTTGAACGGTAGTCTATGTGCACACATACATTCACACACACGCACACACACTTTTTGTCCTGAGGATGACAATTATTAGTAATTAAATAACAACACAAAGAAAACTTGAATCTACAAATATTATCTATAAACTCAGTAATTTTGGTGCAGTCGCAAATAATAATTTTTACTGACACAGATCTTATAAACTTTAGCTTAAAACAGTATGTCTTTCATTGGATTTGGATTCCTATGGCATGCTGTTCCAGATTTTAGGGGTGATATAAGAAGAACACCATCACTGACTGAAGTGCAACTGATTTAAATAATTATTAGAAATCCTGTTAAACAAAGCTGTCAGAAGATCAGGAAGATATGCCATGCAGCTATGTAATGCTATGCAACACCTAAATCAAACCCAAATGTCGAAACCAGATCAAAACTATATGTTATACCTATAGCTATCCTTGTAAGAACATTTAACAACCCACCAACATCTACAAACATAATGGCTTAATCCCCCCCCCCCCCGCATGCACTTTTGTATAATTTTGATACACAACATCTTAAACAATATTCTAAGCTTAGCTAAATCCCTTATGTTGAGGGCAAGCACAATCTTAGCTCGCTGACATTAATTACATTTAAACAACAGATCACAAATACAAACCTAAACTTCTATAATGCCCATGTGTACAAAGTGATAAAGTGTACAGAATTGTTAATTTTCACGAGATATAATTAAGCAGCCCAAAATTTTGGTGTCTGAAGTCTGTATCTTCAGTCTTTGAATGGAGCTAAGAGTGATGAGGCTAAAGTTTTCAAAAAGAAAGAAAGAGTCCAGCGTCATCAAAATGTTTCAAGTAGTGGTATATTACATATACAAAAATTTGTCAACAGATAGTGTAATCAATTAATTCCAGAAATCATGATTATTTGCATAACACAATGTTTTACATTTTCTGAATTGATTAGTTGTTGGAACACTGGTGGTTAGTGATTGGATGTTGGGAACAGTAGCGTCATCTGAAGCCAATGATCAATTCATCACTTACCAATATCATCCTCATGGTAGATGACAGAGTGATTATCTGTTGACTCAGATGTATATCTCTGCATGGATTCGATGTAGAAGGTCCCATTGGAGGTTTTGATTGAGCCTTCAAACTGGCCATTGAGTACTGATCCTTGGCATGAAGATCCAACTTCATCTATGTGTTAAAGCACAACAAAGGGTTGTTAAGATTTGGATATTAGGTTGTTGATGTATTATTTAAGTCAAACAAATTAAGGTAAAGCTGGAAGGAATCATAGGAGAACAATTAAAGAAGAAGACAAAACATGCAGATGGTAAACTATGGAGTAAGGATGAGGATATTTTATCAGCCCCTTTCATTATATAAATTATAGCCCCTTTTATTAATTCTTCAATTGCAACATGTATCTGATGAAGTCTACAGTGCCTTGCAAAAGCATTCATACCCCTTAAACACAAAGTGGCACGTAATTGTAAAGTGGAAGTAAAATGATTAATGATAATTTTTTTCTTCACAAATAAATATCTGAAAGGTGTGGTGTGCATTCATATTCAATACTTTGTAGAACCACTTTTTTCTGCAATTACAGCTGCAAGTCTTTTGGGGTATGCCTCTACCAGCTTTGCACATCTAGGGTTAGGGTAAATCTTTTGCCTATTCCTCTTTGCAAAATAGCTCAAGTTCAGTCAGATTAGATGTAAAGCATATGTGAACAGCAATTTGCTCAATTAGATTTAGGTCTGGACTTGAACTTGGCCATTCTAACAAATGTGGAAAAGTTCAAGGAGTATGAACACTTTTGCATGGCACTGTATATTTACACCAGCAAGCAACAAGTTGTTGGTGTCATTAACAGTTTGCAAGTTAACTATATTAGCCATGTTCACTCAACAGAGGCACTAATTACATTCTAAAAACACTCATGAATCCTTTGCTATACCTTCCAGCACTCCTGCGTATATGTGAGAGAGGTCACCTCTCCATGATTGGTTGCTGGATGAAACCTTGAAATTTTCTGCAAATCCTTCAAAGTCTGGCTTCAGTCGTAAACGGAAAAACCTAAGATAAGCCGACACTTTATGAAGCAGGTTATGAATCAACATTCAGCAGGAGTTAAAGTGGTGTCATGGGAAAGAGGACTTACTTCTTAAAAGCTTCAAAGTCTAGATTCAGCACCTGGGTTTCTGGATCGAGATGACGCCTTACACGCTGATGTTGCTGCAATAATGCGCTTCTGTCATATGAGAGGCTCTCGTAGTACCTTAGGGACTGCTGGATATTCCTGAAGTCCTCTAAAATTTGACAATTACCATTGTGTTCTCAATTAAAACAAACCAGATCAGCTTTGTAAACATGGTGCATTTGGAAATAGGTCTTGCACGAAAAATCTATCACATGCCAAAGCAAGATCGTCTATATACATTGTGAGTTAATACTGAGTAACTCTTAGTTCTTCAAAGTTGATTGTTTTCCTGTAACAGCCTTGTTTTTCTTTTACTGTCAACAGTGTCAATTTATCCTTCTTACAATTGACATTTTACATTTTATCTGTTCAAACAGTGGTTACATTTAATGCTGTGTTCCTGTTATCACTTACATTATAACAGCTACATATGGGCAAAATTATGTGGACACTTGATTATCACATCCTTTTGTGGTTCTTCCCCGAACTGTTGCCACAAATTTATATAATTGTCCACAATGTCTTCATATACTGCAGTATTACAAGTTCTATTCGTTGAGGCTAAGGGATCCAAACCTGTTCCAGCATGACAAAGTGAGCTAAATGAAGAAATGGTTTGCCAAGGCTTGTATAAAAGAATTAAAGTGCCCTGCACAAAGCCCTGACATCAAGTTGTGGAATGAACTGGAACACTGACTGTGCTAAAGGCCCTGACTAAAGGCCAACATGAATGCCTGATCTTACTAGCACTCTTGTGGCTGATTGGATAAAACCAGTAGGATGTGCATGTGTTCACAAACTTCTGGCTCTATAGTGCATAAACTCTGATTGCCTTACCAGCTTTTTCCCCCTCCTTGGAATTAAATAATAAATATTATAAAAATGGTATAAATATGTACTACAAAATACAAAATCAACGTAAATAACAGAAGTCCATCTAACAACATATCTGTGGAAGGCGTGCTCAGACAAGCCATACTGTGCTAACTGCTACAGTTTGGACCAAGGCCCTTCCAGCAGCTGTACAATCAGTATCATATGTGAATATGTAATAAAAGGCAAGCTGTCGTACCTGCACAGTGTCCTGTTAAAACAATCCAAAAGATAACCACACAGATCTTCAGCGTGTTCAGACCTTCAGCGTCCATGTTGATATCTCGGTTTCGAGTAATCGCCTGTGAATGTGACGAGAAAGAATGCATATATCTCCACAAGCCTAAGCAACACACACACAGACAGATTCAGACATGCTGATGACAGTATGGCACGATCTTATCCTGCTGTTCCAAATATCTAATGGGAGATGGGAGATGACCCCATTTGACACTTCTGTCCCAAGAGATCAAACATAATTAATCAAGAGTTCTGTTCAGACCCTTAACCTCAAACCCAGAGTGTAAAAAGAAACAAATGATGTGTGAATAAATTGTGCGGAAATACCACCCCATTCACAGCATATGAAAATTACATTTACATTAAAAAGAATAAAGAAAGAACAAAGAAAGAAAGAAGAAAAGAATATAAAATAAAAAGCTACAGGTTTGTAGAAAAATCTGTGACAGCTGTACCAAAAGTAATGCAGAAGTGGTCTTAACTTTTATATTAAATGACATTTGTCATTCAAATTGCACATGTTGGAAGAGTAGCTCTTCCTCTATACAAAGGTACTGCTACCCTTTCTATCACAAGTGATACATTTGCACCATCGTTGAACCCAACTCTTGAATCCTCTTTGAAAAGCCTCTTTGTTGCAGTTGAGCGTCTCCCACTGTGTGGTTTGTCTTCAGTGCTGGTTTCCCCTTCTTTAACCTTTTTTCAACCATCTGTGCACATTGCTTTTTTCAACGGTGTCATTTCCGTAAACATTCTGTAGCACAGTAGGAGAGCATCTCCAACAAAGGAGATTTTCGAAGTGAAGTTGTGAGTTGGGTTCATCGATGGTGCAAATGCATCACTTGTGATAGAGACGGTGTTGGGTAGTACCTGCATGTCACTTAATAAAAAAAGTTACGTCCACTTTTGCCTTACTTTCAGTTCAGTCCTCATATTTCATGAGAGGTATATACTGTATAATATTTTGGTGCCATTTATGCACACTCATATCACAACAATTTGTCTGAGAGGCAGCAATTCCACGGTTTAAAAAAACATTTGTTCATGCTTTCCATGTTAAGTAGGAAAAAAATGTTTGTACTTCTGGATCGAAGCACTGTTATTTCCTACAAGTTAAAATGTGAACTTAAACACCCATGTCTCTACAATATTTACGTGCGTTTTATTGTAAACATAAAATAAGATAGTGTTTAACTACAGGAAATGTTTTCCAAACTGCACCCACCAGATTTCCCCAAAGGAAGCTCCATTTTTGTGTGACATTATCTCATTGTTATCCAGGATTACCTATGTAGAGGTTATACAATGTTATAATCGGTCCTACTGTCCTAGGGGACCACTCGGGAAGCTGTCCCTGGCACACAAGCTTTAGTGTTTAGGGTTCAACGAGTCCTCTTACACAGGATAAAACCTGTGGGGACAAAAAATGATATAAAAATATAACAGCAAATGTCATGGTGATGATAAAGGTAAGCTCATATTTCCAAAACTTTGTGAAAATCTACTTTTTTGTAGTTAAGAAATGTCCACAACCATTGAAAGTCTGGCTAATTACTGACATTTTCTCTCATAGTGGCTCTCAGTTATGTTCCTTCATGCAAATTAATAATATTTAATTATTTGCTTTCAAAGATTTCAAGCAACCATTCATACAAAATAAGCAGATGATAAAAGAAGGAAGGGAATGAAGGAAGGTTTCACTAAAGGGAGCAAAGCTCTTAAAGTACAGAACATCACATTAGGAAAAGATATAGTTCAATGATTCATGTGCATTACAGCTGTTTTTGCTTCACGGGTTCTGTATTTACGCTTCCTTTCCATCATGAGAATAGAAAGAACATGCAGTTGGAATTGTTCTTTAAACACCAAAGAATATAATTATATACAGCCCTAGGAATGTAAACCTGATCTTGGCTCCTCCCCATAATATCCTGCTTCATTCTGATTGGTCCAGAAGAAACAGCCTGATCCTGAAGCATGTCCCTCCCATGCTACTCGAGGTTACTCAAGCCCTCCACACGACACGTGGGATAATGAGTTCCAGTTGCAGGGTCAAGAAGACACTTGAAATCTTTTAGATCTGAAATCTCTCCTCGGTCTTGAGCAAGAGTCGGCATCAGTCTTACTCAACCATCCTACACTTTGCAAAATGATCATTTTTATTTTTAATCTAACAACTTGTGTCAGATTGTTGCCCAGCTGACCCAAATGAGAAATATTTCATGTCCAAAAGTGGAGGAAAGTCTCAACAATTTCTTGCTTTTAAAGCCTTCTAACAGTCAAGTCTGTCTAAGACTTAGTAAATATATTAATTTCAGAAACCAAAAGAACTTTTTAAAATGGTTTGTTCATTTATTTATATGTAAGCACTTTGTCCTGTAAGGGTACACAGTGGCCCAAAGCCAATCCCGGGGTGACTGGGTGTGAATGCATTCTGGATGCATGTCAGTCTTTCATGGGGCACCATACACACACATTAGTGTCGCCAATTCACTGACTGATTCACTTCTAGGGGTGAGCATGAGAAATAGGATACAGTCAGTTACCTCAGCTTGGGATCAAATCAGGAACCCAGAAGCTACAACAAACATTGTAACGTGGGATCAGTCCGAGTTAAAATGGCGTGTGTGTAGTATGCATGAATTGAGTGTGATCATGAGGACACTTCAGGCCTTCTGAGTTATTCTAGGTTTATTATTCTACAATTGATTGTAATTAGTAGACATTTACTAGCAATGTCACTTCAGAAAAAAAGTATTTTGTTCCATTTTTAGTTAGTGGTTTTAAAGTGCAAAATTGAACCTAATAATAGAATATATAATAATGTTAGTGTCTCATATAGAAATGGCTACTAAATACAGAAATTAGATCATTATGCATTTACTGGTTTATCATTACCTTATGATAAACCACTAAAGATGCAATAGCAAAATGTTCAACTGAGAGCATAGAACAAAATATCTTTTCCAAGAATTTGGCAGATACAGACAAGCGCAGCTGCATTTTGAAGGTCATTTGAGGCTTTTTCCATTTGCCCTCCACAATCTGCGTAAGTCCAGAGGGCAACTAATCAAAACACTGAGCCCCAAGGCCACAAAATAAAGAAGTGGAGATTTGCGACCCTGTGTATACATCATTAATAAAACATCCTGAAGCCTTTACTTGTTAACCATGTTTCAAAGAAAACTGCCAAAGAAATGAGGGGTACACTTGCTATAAAAACTTTTGTTCCATCTTTTTTTTTGCTCTAAAAGCTGACTTAAAAAAAAGCACAACTTTGTTGGGCAAAATAAGATTTGCATAATTTATCATATTACTCAAACATGTTTTCATACACAAACTAAAAACTGACAAAGATAACCCGTGTTTTATGAAACAACTTTATTCACTCATCAACCAGGGAAAATAGGCTGATCATGCGCACACAGTAATGATAAGATGTGTTACAGGAGTTGCCCTAAGGGAATAAGAACACAACAGCACCATCTGTCAACACCACAAATGCAATTCACTTCATCACAAGGGAGGAGGAACAATCTACATAATCTGAACTTAAAAAAAAAAAAATCACGTCTGTATCCATTTAAATAAAACAAAAATGTGAAGACCTCACTGAAACTTGCATTATATTCAGCATTATTTCAGCTTCACACAACATTCCTGAGCATTACAAAAAAAACAAGACGATCTAAAAATTGTGAACTTGAGATGGGGGGGAAAAAAAAAAAAAAGATAAAATTTTACGTATTGTACTTTGTAATAGTTTAGTCATCATACGGCCAACAGAAAAGATCTTTAAAAATTTACAAAGCTTTAGAAGCTATATACAAGCTGCAAGATCACAATTAAGTACAAAAAAACAAAACAACAAAGGCTGATGGAGGAAAAACAGATCAGTAACGGCGGCCGAAGGCTCCACCCCCTTGTATGCCACCGCCACCTTGCATCATCTGGTTCTGTCGGTTCATGGTTCCGGATATAGACTGGGATGCCCCTGCCTGCATGTATCCACCTCGGCTGCATAAAGATACAGAAGTGTTAATATTTACAACAAAGATTTGCACGCAAGATCTTTTTTTATATCCCTCCAAAAAAAAGCAAAGGGATTACATGTAACCCACACCTGCACTCGCCACTGTTTCACATAAAATATAAAAGATAAGCAGGTCTGCTAATCCCAAACAAAATAAAATAAGGTAATAACTACAACTGAAGCTTTTTCAGAAATGAGAAAGCTAGATGCCGTCTCTCACCTGGCCATTCCTCCTCGTCCCATGTGACTCTGGCCTGGCATACCCCGGTCTGGTCCTGGAAGAAATCGAATGGTACATTAAACATCCTGCATCATCTGTGTATAGGTTAGAGTGTGAGCAAAGCTGTATGTACCTTGCCAGGGTCTGTCACCTTCCATCTTACGTCCGGGCTCCCAGTCTCGGCCATCTCTGTGCCAAAAAAAAGAAATTTACAACAGTCAGAAAAAAAAAAGTATTCCAATTACAATTAAAATGTTGCTGTAATCTACTCATATCTATTTATTACCTGCCAGGGACTGGCCTTGGAGTATTCATTGGCCGTTTGTCATAAGCACCTCCACTCCAGTTATCTCGGGAGTCTCTGTTGTGCCGGTCTCGATCAGAGAAGTGCTGCAGAAAGAGAGCAAATATCACAAAAAATTATTCGTTACGTAGTTACTGCGCTAACTAAAATGCTGATTTACTTGTACTTGCCAAGACTTCTACAACTTAGACTAGACTCCCCCATCCTAATTTAACCACCTCATATAAATCCCACAAGTCACACAATCCAGTCAATACAGGGAAAAAAAGTTCTTAGGAAATGCAGGTAATTTATGACATAAGTATAATCCAAATGCCTTTTGCAACTTGTCAGTCCTACAGTGCCACCTACAGCCTGTGCTAAGATATTGAAAATCATTTATATATTTAATAGAAATCCATGTTTACCGGGCCTTCTCTGTCTCCAGGCATGCCTCCCCTGGGACCATCTCTCCTAAAACAAAAACATCCAGATGAAAAAAATCACTAGTAAAAATCATCAGCCATGTGATGTGTGAAAAAAAAAAAAAGTTTCTGCTCTCAGCCTGAGGTTGACTGAGTTTTAACAGCATGTTTTCATTTTTCAATTTAATATACTTGGACCTCATGTTGCACATCCATTGTTTGGTGGTACAAGATAAGAGCACAGCTGGACCTACCTTTCCATAAACATATCGTCCTGGAAACGGCTGCGATCTCGATGGTCGAAATCTTGAAAGCGATCCTGACGACCAAAATCTGAGCGTCCATATCGGTCATCCATTGGCATCCTCTTTACTGGCCAGTCGTCTTTCCTATGAGCAGAACACACCAAAAAACCAAATACTACTTTAGATCTCAGTATTAAATCTTATTACAAATATTTATTAAAAAAAAATTTATTGAGTACCTGCCATCCATGTCATAGGGTCTCTTAAGCGGACGGCGATCCTGTTCGTAGCGAAGCTGGTCCTGTTGTCTACGTAGTTCCTCACGTTCCCTGTGAATTCGCTCCTGCTCACGGCGGCGCTCATACTCCACTCGCAAGCGCTCACGTTCGAGGAACTCGCGTTCCATGCGATCAGCGTCCAGGCGCTGCTTCTCCACCTCTAGCCAGTTACGCTTACGCATCAGTCTCTCACGCTCCTCACGTTCACGGAACAGGCGGATTCGCTCACGCTCACTACGACTGTCACGATCACCACTGCACAGCAACAAAAAGTGGCAAAAAGTTAGAAACCAACAATCACTCAGCTAACACACAAAAAAAAAATAAGCCAGGTGTGCATTAGTGTTGTGGAAGCATACCCAGAGTGCCTGCGCCTCTCCACCTCTCGGATCTCTCGCTCACGTTGCCTTTGTCTCTCACGCTCTCTCTGCTCTTTGATTTGATCAAATGACAAAATGTCCTTCCTCTCTTTGCTCGATGATTTACGGTCACGACTCTTCGTGCTCTACAAAAACGCACAAATATTGTCATGTAGAAGATTAACACAGGCCAAAAATAAAATCTTTTAATGAACTTATAACAATCAGGGCAAATCCCAACTTGCTCATCAGGGACAATTTGAATTATAATTTATACACATTTCCTTACCCTTTTCCATGTTTTTTTTATACGATAAAGTTCACACACAAATTAAAAACTGACGAGGATACCCTGTGTTTTACGAAACAACTTTACTCACTCATCAATAGGCCTGAAAAATAGGCAGATCATGCGCACACAGTAAGTAATGATAAGTGTTTCCTGTACCAGGAAAATTCAAATGCTATGTAAATGAAAAAGCCAGTGTGGCTTATCAATAATGTTAATTCCTATTAGCATAACTATGGTAGGGGTCATGCTAAAAATGATCACTTGCTCCATAAACAAACAAAAAAACATTACAGGAAATCCTGCGATTTAAGTAAAGACTAACAGAAACATGCAACATAAAAAATTTTATAAACAAAACCTTAAAATTCCAAAAGGGCTGCTAGTTAATAATTATTAAAGACCTGCTCAATTGTCCAAGCAGCATAAAGTTCACCTAGATTTACTTGTCGGAACCTCCGACATTTCACACACACTTCTGATTATTTCCTATTTTACTACTTTCAGACAAATTGTCACTTTATGTTACTTGATGCTGAGCAATAGGACCTCAAATCAATAGCATGATTAACTGAACATTTTACCTTGATCATAATTGAGTTTGTTTTTTTTTTTTTGCTCTATGACTGTTTGTACTGTAAATATGCACAACCACTAAATATGGGATACTTTTCTCCTAATGAAAGTTCTCCATGTTGCTACCATTTAAAATAAATAAAAACAACTGACATCGGCATGTTTACATTGGTTAGAGGTTCTGAATGTCAGTTTCAATTAATGTTCCTATTAATTACCTAGCCCAAGTGTTACTGTTCTTTTCATGTAAAACTTTGATTATTTACTAATGCAAAACTATCAAATGGTGACATTGCTTCATTACATGCAAGCTGCTTAAGAAAGTAAAGCTTTAAAATCTGTTCACTGCTTCCTCAGAATCACAGCCAAGTCATTTACCCGCTCCTTGCTCTTGGTTTTGACGCTGATAACAGGCTCTCCTTTTGATTTGTCCATTACGACAGTCCTCTCCCCAGCAGCTGCCATTAAAAAAAAAAAAAAGCAAAAGACACTATGACACCCAAATAATTTCAACTCACATTTCTTATAAGTTTGTAAACAAACTGACAATTTGCTGACTTTTATACACACTTTTATCATCTGAGCCTTCTGTTTTCTCATCCTTGCTGTCAGACCTAGGGAGGAAAAAAAGGTATGGTAACGTATAGCTCGTTCATCCTTCATCCTAAACCACTTTAACTAAATGAGAACACACTCACTTCTCAGTCTTGGACTCTGAGGAGTGTCTCCTGTCACTGCTTGACTTTTTAGCATCTGCAGGTTTCTTCCCAGCTGGCTCGTTCTTTGCCTGCACAAGGGGAGGAAATTAACTCATTTATATCGCACATATTACATGTTTAATATGTGGCAAAATGGCAGAAAGTATAAAATTCTCAATTTTAATGACCTTTTTTTTTTGTTTGTTTGTTTCTGGTATGTAAGCCTAAGAAAGCTGTATCCCATAACTTTTTTCAAATTGTAAACAAAATATTGAAACAAAAAAAAGAAAAGAAGCTGCATTACCACATTTTATGTTTTATATTTTCCACTAGATAATTTCATGATACCATACAACGGAAATACAGGGCGCTGTAAAAGCACACTCACCCTCTCTACAGAGATCATACGGCCGTGCAGTTCGGTCCGGTGCAGGTGGTCGATGCACTTGGTGGCCTCCTCTGTAGAGCACATAGTCACAAAACCGTAACAACGAGCTCCTGGGCTGCGAGCATTCGTCACCACTTTAGCTCCCACCACCTGCAAATAAATAAGAAAATCAATCCAGTGCAAATTAAATTATCCTTCACCAGCATCATTTATGAAATATCCTTATTTCTCTGTTAACGTCTAATTGGTCAAGCGCACTGATTTATTTCTACAAGAGCAGCTCATCTAATAATCACTCAAGGCTATGTTTAATTAACAGGTAAGAAACATACATCATATAATGTATAATGATGAAGCAACAAGAAAAACAATTTACCTTGCCATATTTGCTGAACAGATTCTTCAGATCAGTCGCTCTTGTGGTTGACGAGAGGCCACTGACCCACAGGTTCCTTCCACTACTTGCAGCACCACCTGCTCATATTCAAAAGCGCACACCATTTTATCAAATACATAAATTTTTTTCTTTACTGGGTGCGGTACTGCCGATCTAATTTATTTACCTTTGTCATCTTTTGAGTCAGGTTTGCCTGATTTTTCATCACTGCTAAAGGAAAAAAAAAAAAAAAGGAAATAAAACAAATTGAAATATTTTTAAAAAGCAAGTAATCCACTTGACACTGGAATTTAACAAAAATACCCACCTGGCAAGGACACAGCCTCAGGAAGACAACAAAATACTTTAATGTGGACTTTACGACTTGAGAAATTCTCTAATCAGGCCACTAAGGCGTCTTAGATGGCAATCAAACCGTTAAATTAGTTAACAAGAGGGAAAAGGGGGAATGGGGGGTGACAAAAACAAAATGAAGGACGAAATGCGCAGTCCATTACACCTCCCCAAGAGCACCCAAACTTGTTAACAAAGGAGCCAAAGTAACAAGATTCTAACAGCCATTTTTTTCTAGTAGACAGAAAACAACAAACCTCTTTTTCTGATCATCACCCTCTACTGAGGACTCTTTCACTTCTGAAGATTCTGCAGCACTCTCTTCAGTCTTCGTGTCTTCCTTGATCCCCTCGGCCTTCGCCACGCTTTCTGAATCGGCGCTTTCGTTTATGTGCAAGCCTGTTTCATTTGCGTTAGCAGCCTGAGCGGAGGTGCTCTCGGCACCCGGCGAATTGTCCTTAACGCCTTGCTGGTCCTCACATGGCGGATGGACTTCGCTTTGCTCTGAGGCGTCAATGTCTCCTCCCACATTGCCGGCCTCCTCGGCTTTACCGAGGTTGGACACATTGTCCTCCTCTTCCTTGCGAGAATCATCCCACAGTGAAGCGTTCTCCTCTTCAGGCAGCTCCTCGTTAAGCGGCTCTGATATACAACACCCGGCTACTTTCTCACTTTCTACGGATGTAACAGGAATAGAATGGCACAGAGTTTAATCACTTCTGAGACATTGCATTGGATAGCGTGGAACTGGACTAGGACTCCACCCACTGCTTCATATAAGACAGTTAGTTAAGCCTAGAAAGAGACTGGAAAAACCAGAGCTTCAAAAAGCAACCCGTTTCCTGACTAAAAGGCGACTCTTGTTAAGGTTCACCTGATGCCAAGCGTGTAGAACGCCACATGGGCAGCACAGATCCCGAGTGTCCTTCGTTGTTTATTTGTTTTGCACTTCAAGTGTCCAGATAGAGAAGATGGAGATTTTTGTGCTGCCTTTAAAAAGCCTTTTTTTTTTCTTTTGAATCAAGCAACTGGTCCATTTAGTGAATCTCCACAAAACAAACATTGAGTCCTATATGTGATTTTGCTTCAATGTGATCCGTTTCTTCATTTTCTCTTCTGAAGTCTTCTTTAGGCAGAAACTGACCTGCAACTGCAAAAGCTAGCAAGACATTGCTTGACTAACTAACCACTAACCGTTACTGGCTCTGCGCATAAGCTTGTTTAACCAAAAAAAAAAACAAAACAAAAAAAACATTTACTTAAAGTTCAATTTATTATTATTATTATTATTTTTTATTTTTACACATTTTGAATGATGTTAACTTGCACACAAAGCCAGTAACCCCTGGATTTCCAGTCTCTTTGTCAGGATTAGGAGGAATTATTAACTGCTAATTGAGCTTTAAAATTCACCCTGAAATAATTAAGGTGTTAAACACCTCCATACTGTCAGTACCTGTCACGTGTTCATGTTCAGCCTGTGGCCGAGAACCCTACAAAATAAAAAGAATTAAAACAAAAATTAATTATTTTTGATCAATAATATATTTGAAGCATAATATATTTGTGTAAGCACCCTTGGAGTTATGACATGTCTTTATTACCCGAGTATTCCGTTTCTGGTGATCTTCTGAGCCTGCAGCTTTACTCTCCATATCCTAAAACAACCACAATAAGTCAATCAACATTTATTCCACATTTTTGGTCATCTATGGTGAAGTCATACCCACCGGCTTACTCTGAATACTCACCTCCTCGGACTCAGACTTAAGTGCATCAGAATCGTCAAAGTCATCTGCATTGGTTTCATTCGGAAACTCGTTGAAAAGTTCATTCTCATAATACTCGTCTTCTTCTGGCATCATGCTGTTATCTATATCAGCTTCATCCAGGACATTCATGTCCATGATGTCCATGTCATGGACACTCTCTCCGTGTGCATCGCCATCATCCTGGGAGACACAAAAGCACCGATTGTTAGCTGCTTGATAAAGGGCATTAGATTTTCATCGGGTCAATGCGGTTTTGTTTAGTTATATTGATTTTTACACTAAACTGCACCTGGCCATCAACAGACTCCTCTTCCAGTGCGCAGTCCTCAGATTCATCTGCTTCTGCTCTCTTCCCTAAAAAAGCGGAGTAATAAGTAAACACTAAAATTAGCTACTTAATTAAGGTATTACTACAAAAAACAAAAAAACCCTTTTTTAAAATTTACCTTTTGGAGTTCTCCTAGGTGCCTTCTTAGGCGTGATTTCAAGCTGAACCACTATTTCATCAGGGTTGCCTCCTTCCTCCTCAATGGCCTGCAACAAAAACACATGCACGTTTATTCCTTCAGGAGATATCAAGTTTCACTTACAATTTATTATGCCAGTGTAGCCATGAATTTGATACTGTCTACATTACAAAAAAAAAAGAAAAGAAAAAAAAAACTTGGCAGATCGCGTCTCTCATAAAACAGAATGTTGCAATTTATCCTGGGGCATAAAACTGACCATGAGCATCACCAAGCTAATTACCTCAAAGCAAACAGGAAGTTAGCACCCGACGCAAGCCGGTTTAGCAATTACAAGTTACTATCAGCAAAGCATTTTAAACTATGAATTAGAGAAAACGCCTTTGCAATCACTCTTGATGCTACGAGGAAAATAATAGGAGCACTTATAATAATGCCGGCGAAATAGAAACAACAACTGCACGGGCCTTATGCTAATGCTAGCACCTAGCATCTCCCTGACGAATTAGCCCGCCTAGTTAGCATACTATCTTTGCTAGCAAGCCGTTAAGCATGCGTTGAAACGTAAACCCACCAACAAACACCATGAAAACTACTTATTAGTTAAATTATATATATATAAATACATATAAAGAACACACAACTGGCCATACGAGTTGCGTTCGTCATGCACGCGCTCATACGAAAGCTCGATATAGAAAACACAAAGTAACGGTTGCTAAGGGTTTGCAAAGCCATGTTTAAGAATATTAAATACTTATAAGGTGCAATCCGACATACGATGCACCATCTGCTTGCTGAGTTTTTACCTTTTTAAGCCGTTCGGATAGTATGCTCTTGTTTCCGCTGATGTCCAGATTTCGTTTCTTCAGTTCGGCCCTTAGATCGATGACTCTCAGCTCTGATAATTTTCGAACCCCGGCGCCTTCAAGAGCCTCTCCAGCCCCAAAATCTACTGCCGACGTGTTTTCAGACATTCTTGGGAAAAACCAGGTTTAAAAACGCGCTGTTCTACTTTGCGTGTTAATGCCCCAGACTGATCTTTTCTCTGACGCTCAACCCACCCTTCGAAATTTCTTGCACGCGACAAAATGGCGTCATGTGGTTTGAACTGCGCATGCGTGAATGTTTAAACGTTAGACGTTTCCTTCAAGTTAAATGTTTTCTATTTAGTTGCTATACTCTTATCACGTAATATCCTTATTACATTTAGTCTGGGTCTTCAAATGCTTAAAATATACTCCCTCCATTCAATCCTTACCCACTAATCACCCTATATTCAACTCCCATCCTTCCAACACCATACACATTTCCCCATACTGTACTCTTTATATCCATCCATCCATCCATCTAGGAACCTTCTGTAGTCCAACTAAGGACCGCGGAGGCCAATAGTGACCACTGTATTTATTCCCATTCTACAACTGTGGTAGGACCCCTGGTCAACATATGCTCATGTGCAATTTGGGACTGTGGGAGGAAACCGGAGTACCAGGAGGAAACCCACCAAGCACGGGAAAAACAAGAAAACTCCACACACACAGGCAGGACTCGAACTCAGACCTTGGAGTTGCAAGCGACAGTACTTACCACCGTGCCACTATACACTTTATATATGATAAATAAACCCCGCCCCATTAATCACTAGGTAGGCTTCCTACAATCCCTGTCTTCCATGATGTATCCTAGTTAATGCAAGCAAGCAAAGGACATGCAATCCAATATAGTATTAAGTATTATTTACTTTAATGCACTTTTAAGACTCTCTGGTCCAATACCATTCTTGCTCTCCTAATAATTGGGTGGTCATTCACCCCTGGTTCCACATGATCTAATGAGTTCTTTAACATCTCGTCTATAACATCTCTTATGATCTCTTCATTGTATAGCAAGGACAAAAGAATTAGCTATGCCATTCCAGTATTTTTTAAAGACAACTGTAATAATCGTCCTCCATCTAACCTCTTTCCATTCACAAATTATGATGCTTCCAATATTTATTTTCTGTTTTCTATTATGCAAATTCTCCAGAAATGTACAACCACTTATCTGTGTACTATGTGGCATCTTGCTCAAAAATCATGCCTACACATGTTTGCTCCACTCCAACTAATCCAACTAATCCCTAAATATGCGCTTTATATTCAGTTCCTATTCTATCACTGTTTTCTATGCTCATTCCCTACCTTCTATTATCTCAAAATGTTCCTTACACTTAACCTGCACCCACTTAACCCTTCTACTCAACCCTAAATGTGCTCCCAATGAAAACTAAATATGCTCCTTGCACTCAACCCCCACTCGCTAAACTCTAAATATGGTAATTTTGCTCAAACATATGCATAATCATAATCTCTAAATAATTTCACCCACCCCCTATTTAGTAATCCCTAAACATATTTGCTCTTCTCAATCACTACCCACTCTAAATATCTCAAAATATTTCACTCAATTGAACCCCTACCCACTAATCCCTAATCACATTCGCTCTAGCCCCTACCCATTAACTCTTATATACTCACTCCACTCAACCCTTACCTAAATATGCTCCATCCACATAAACTCTGACAACTAATCCTTAAATGTGCACCCTCCACCCCATTAATCCCTAAATACATTCCTTTCACACAACCTACACTCTCCATCTCTACACTCCATAGCCGTTTCTATATTATACAATAATATTATAAATAATAATATAAATAAATAAGCTCTACAATTCATGAAAAAGTTCAATAATGGAATATATTGCCCAGTGTTCATTTGTTTTTACATGCATATGACTCATAAAAACAGTCAGTCCATTGATAAAATATATATTCAAGACTGTATATCCTTTTCACAGATGGATTGGCCAGCACATAGTCCAGATCTTATCCCCATTGAGAATCTTTGGGATGTGCTGGAGAAGACTGTACGCAGTGGTCCAACTCTCCCATCACCAACACAAGATCTTGGAGAGAAATTAATGTGGCTGTGCATGGAAATACAGTACAAGTCAAAAGTTTGGACACAAGTTTGGATTTATTTTTCTATATTCTAGAACAATACTGAAGATTTTCACAAAGCTATGAAATACCACATATGTAATTAGACAATTAACTAACAATAACAGTTAAAGTTGTTTAAGACACGAAAGTCGGCTGTTCTGGAATAGGTCTTGCAAGAACAGTGCATATGCAAATCCCATCAAGTACCAAAATGAAACTGACTCTAAGAAAGACTCAGGAAAACAAGACCAAAACTTACATCTGCTGCAGAGGAGAAGCTCTTTTAGAGTCACCAGCCTTAAAAAATCACCAATTAACATCACCTGATTTTAGAGCTGTCATGAAGGCTTTACAGAGCATACGTAATGGACCACAGAATTAGAAGGTGTGTCCAAACTTTTAACTGGTAGTGTAAATGTTGTGACATTGCATAAGCTTATCAACATGATACGATAGCTGTAATCAAAGGAGAAAAGCGGTCCAACGGAATATACTGTAGGAGTGTGTATCTCAGAATACTGGTGTTTCAAAATATTTTCCCTACCACAATGACAATTTTTTCGTTGTATTTTACCCTTGTTACTGTATGTTCTAATCTGTAAGGTTAAAATACACAGGAAAAGAATATACATCCATCTATCAACACTGCGTGTAGGGTAATAGAGCATGTAAAAGGGGACTTAGGGCACAAGGCAGGAAACATCCAACCTATTGCAGGGTACAAGCACACACACACTAGGAAAGAAACAAAATTTCTTTAAATACATTTTGAAGATATACTGTAGTTATTTAAAATTATGTTCAACTGATATCTTACAGTTTTGTTTATTATTTTGCCTTTGCATATGCACCCTGTTCCTTTCCACACTGTCAGGTCTGTGATTTATAACAGGGACACATTTATACAACATGTACAGAATATACCCTCTTGAAAAATAGATTATGAATCTATATATAATATACATTTAGTTTAAGCGCTTGCACATTATTATTATTATTATTATTGTTGTTGTTGTTGTTGTTTTTATTCATTCATTAGTTAGTTTATTTATTTAATAATGCTATGAGGCCCAAAATACAAGGACTGACCCAGAGCTAAGCGGGCACCATTTTGATACAAATATTAACAACAACATAAAAAAAAAATTTGTTATTGTTTCACATGTTTACACTAGATGGATTGAAAGTTGCTGAATTTGAAAGGTTTGTCATGACTAGTGTAAGTAAAACTTTTGGACCCTCTGTGCTCCTCTGACATGAGGAAATCAGGGCTCATGTTCTCCTCAGGTTCGTTTATCCTCTTTAGTTCAGATGCAGAAGAGACTCCAGCATGTGTGTAGAACAAGGACTCGGTCGATTCAGTAAAGGAAGCGCTGGCGTCTAACGAAGGCAAACTGGCCTGCAGATCCTGGGCAAAAGGTGAGTATGGTGGCATGCTGGCTGACTGAAGATCAGAAGAGTATGAGGCTGATGAAGTGCAGCATCTCTGTGGCTCATGCAGGTTCAGTTTGGAAACCAGAGGTTTGCCCACAGTTATCGGTCGCCTTTCCTGCATCTCCTCATCAAGATTAAAGTACTGATAGTGCAGACACACAGTGAATGACAGGTCATTCTGTACAGGAAATAAATACACAAGTATTAAATAAGTAGCTACATACATATGCACACCTCAATAATATGACAGAGTCAACATATTTAGTTTAAATAAGAGTCAGCTGATCCAAGTAAACCAAAACCAAAAAAATTTAAATTCGATGAAAAGAAATGTGAGATCACAATCTGCAGTCGTGAATGGTTGAATGTGTGTCAGTGTAACATTATGAAGCATATCCATTATGTAAAATTGTTTTTTTTGGGGGGTTTCCAATTTTCTCCCCTAATTTAGTCGTGGCCAATTCCTCCCCGTCACTAGGGGGCTCCCACATTAAGGCTACTAC
>JAQMYG010000007.1:14437066-14439566 GCA_030014215.1 Clariallabes teugelsi
ATGCCTAGTATGTATATTTAATGGTCGCGGGTGCGGGGCGGGGCGGGTTGTAAAAATAGATACAGTGGTTCGGGGCAGGTTGGGGCGGGCCAAATAATTTCATAAAAGCGTGACCCGCGGGTTGGAAAAATACCAACCCGCGCATCACTAGTGTGCGCGCATGTAAAGCCAAAGAAAGCCTCATTAGAGAGGTTAAAGATCCATTTTCTCTCACTCTCTCTATGTCAGCCTTCACTTTGTCCGCGTGTGCATCATTGGACACCATGCTCCTTCACGCACATACACAAACACACGCACAGCGCCTGCGCGCATAAATGGAAACACTTATCTGTCTGGATTTTGTTTTTACTTTTTTTTTTTAAGTAAAGTGCAAATTAATTTTTTTACTTTTACTTTATATTTTGTATGAATTATTTTTATGTTTTATTTTTTTTGGACTGTGGAATGAATAATTTGAGTTTCCATTATTTCTTATGGGGGAATTCGTGTTTTGAAATATGAATTACGCTCGTAATCCAAGGTTCCACTGTATTGTTATTTGATTTTAAAACCAATGGTCTTGTTCACTGGAGTAATTGAACCAAACATAAAGATTTAAATTATTATCCTTGTTCAGGAAAAGTTTTTTTGGGAAAAAGAACAGATTATTTTTACTCATTTATATGGATGATAAGTGTTATAAGTTAAAGACTAGAACCTTCAGCTACTCGATCCAGCATGACAGTGACCTTCTCCTTCTCCATCAGCCTCTTCTTCAGGAAGCTCATGAAAATACCATTGGACAGGTCATCTTTGTTCACCTCAAAAGCCTCGGCATCAACACATCTGAGTAAAGAAAGGCAAATACAGTATTTAGTTTCACCTTCATGATCTTTATTATATATTAACTGGCATTATGAACAAACTACTTACGTCGCATAGCCGAACACAATGTTTGCCGTGACTTTCAGTGGTCCAGGTTGCTGGATGATGTCGTCATTTAGATTTCTGCAATGGTAAGATACAGTACAGATGCAGAGGTTAAACAGATGTTAAAAAAGCACTTTACTTCTATTTACAGAACAGTTTAACAACATGGAATTTATTTCAGTTAATATTATATTAAGTTACTAATAAATCATTATGGATTCTGATTGGTCAAAAGATATAACAGCAGGTCTGACATTAGAAAATTGCAATAGTTGCCAAATTGGAGGAATAAAACACTGTCATTAAACCACCTTGTCAATGATTAATTTCCTGTTAAAGCATGTGCAAAATAGTTCATTACATACATATTAAATGTTATTGTCTTAAACCAGTATATACATAAATCCAGACTATTTCCTGTGAAATACATTTCTCTGTGCATATTACATGTGCATATTACTCATATACACTCTGTAAAGAATAGAGCAGAGAAGCCATACCGCTTACGGCACATGTCAAGCAGGAAGACGTTGAGGCCAGTCTGACGATCCTGCATGCCTTGTAGAATGTCCTGCACCCAGAGGCAATGATCCGAAGTGTATGAGGCCGGAGCATCTATAGGCACCATGAAACTGTTTCCGTAATTCTCATAGCCATGTCCAGCATAGTAAAGCAGCCCTGCACCATACAGGAATATAAGACAAAATCAGCCATAAAGATACATCAGTTACGTCTAGATTAAAACTAGCTGAAATACAGATGCCTATTTATGTATGTACATTTGGTTTGCAGAATTGGTCTAGTATAAAAGGTTCTTACATTAAAGACAGCTGAGACTATGTACAGTTACTTTAAACTGTTCCAAGACTAATTTAGCTGACAAGTAATGAAGGACTCTGTAAACCACATCCTGTCTTTAAATAGCATCATGCACACTTTAACATGTGGTTTAAGATTTTTACACTAAACTGCAATTTGGTAGTGGCACTCAAAGTCTGAAGATGGCACAAAGTTATTAGAATTACTGTATAATACACCCGTCACGTCTCTATTTAAATCCTACAAAGACCAACTCCAATGTAAACTGTCAGGACGTGAATGCAAGACTCGTCATATGAGTCATACGCCTTTTCACAATCACTGGATGTCTGTTTAGTTTAATCTGTTCACAAACACTCTTGATCCCAATTTCTTGCTCCTTAGTCAGCACGTTTAATATTTGTGATTGCTTTGTTTTGTTTTACCAAATGTGCCACTACCTATCTTGGTCTAGTAAATATTAGCATTATAGAGCAGAGCCAAGCTAGCTAGATGGCTAAAACTTGATAAATAATGATATTTACCATAATATGCTACAAATTCAAATTGTAGCTAGGCGTCTTCATACTTAACTATTTACTAGTTCAGTCTCTATATGAGAGAGAGCATTGGTGGTTCAGTGGTAATCTTCTCTCCTGCTATGCAGAAGGTCCAAGATTATATGAATAAATATGTCATACATGCCAGGGACATTACAACTGCAGAGACGTGTGGTGATTCCGTCTATATGCCACCCGACACATCGGGCGATGGGCAGAGAGGCCAATACCGT
>JAQMYG010000007.1:14444566-14448506 GCA_030014215.1 Clariallabes teugelsi
CTCTATGGGCACCACTGTAAGTAAAACAACAACACCACATGCATGAACGCACGCACACACACATACACAAGCACAAAGAGAGAGAGACACTTAAGGACATTGCCACAATTAACTACTTATTTGTTGATAATAATTTCTGAGACATTTGAGGTGTGTCCTAAATTTTGCCTGTGTGGATAAATTCCTGCTCTAGCACATTGATTCACATTCTTAGCTTATTGTCAGATTAAAGGGATAGTACAGGTTTTTCATGTCTGTCCTAATTTAAAGTTGAGGTGCACATAAGTACACTACAACAGGTTTTGCTGGTTATAAATGTCCCTGTTCTGCACACCCATTCTGAGTAGGAAGTTTGTCACCCGAAATTCAAGTAATCAATAAATAGGGGTCAAATTCTACAACCTTCGCTCTGTGGAAAAATGCATACAAAGGTTCAGCTGAGACTCAGATGAAGCTTTTACAGTCACACAAAATCGAGGTGGAAAGTTATGGTGTATTAAGTACAAATATAACCCGACTAGTTCCGGTTAAAGTAAAATTACATTTGTACTTAAATAATTTTTTTTACAATAGATATAAAAAAAGACTATAGTTTGCTTCACCTGAGTTTACAAGGCATTTTTAGGAAGGGGGGGGGGTCTTTTTTCAAATCAGTAATCCTGTTTTTTTTATTATTTTCTTTTTTTTTTCAGACATGTTGGTGTTATTCACTTGGATGTTAAAAGTTGCAGTGAGTTAATACAGCTGGGTAAAAGAAAATCTGTGTCTGGCTTCATTTTAGGCTGCAAAGCAACAGAATGTGATTTTTTTAAAGGGGGGTGATTCTTTTCTATACCCACAGTATAACGTAATATCAAATTTTGTAATATTTTAAGGTTTCATTTTCCTTCTAATATTCTACTATTCTGTTATTGAAGTAGAATAACTTTTTTAGGAATTTTAGGAACAGTAAGTGTATGTATATACCACATTCAGTGAGAAAACTTGCAGCCCCGTGGTGTTCAATCTTTTTAAGGCATTGCAGCAGGAAGTCCAGCGAGCACTTCTTGTCAGCGAGCAGAGCCAGCAGGCGTCGGCCAGGACTGCCACGAGGGCTGAGCACCTGAAGAGAGCAGCTGGTGATCTCCTTCTCACTGCACACAGAGACCAAGAAAACATAGACACCAAACATTTCTTATTTGATGAACTCTACAGCCGTGGCCAAAACTTTTGAGAATGACACAAATCAAAAATTGCTTTAGTGCTTTTTTTTTTTTTTTTGTCAGATGTTACTATGTATACTGAAGTTTAATTACTAGCATTTAACACACGTCAAAGTCTTGTATTGAGCACTATTGTTAGTACCTGTCGTTGGTGGTTAAAGAATTTGTAGAAATAGTTAAAAGGTTAAAGGTTAGGATGAGCTGAACAGCTTTAATGTAATCAGTGATATTATTATTTCAGATTGAAGCCCACGTACATGTATCTCTGTCTCTGTCTAACTTATTAATACAAAGAAATCAAAATTTTGTAAGGGTGAGAATCTTACACCTTCTTTATTTTAAGTTGTACTTCTTTCATTGTAAGCCAAATACTCTCCCTGTTCGCTAATCAGAGAGTGAATCACAGATAAGAAATCTAAAAAGTAGATCGGATAAAGATTACGCTTTGTCTCAAAACGACTCCAGTGTGTTAAAATTCACTTATACTGTAGTGCTCTTAGTTCAGCTAGATGCTGTGACGTAATTATGCTGGACAGACATACAGACAGAAATTTATCTGAGAATAGTTTTGGATCCTCCAATGTATAAAACGTAAAGATATAATTTAAAGAGTAAGTTCTGACCAACAAACCCTTTTTTATTTATATAGATTACATTAAGTTTATGCAAAGAGTCAATATCTGTCAGTGTTGACCCTTCTTTTCCATGACCTCCATAATTCGCCCAAAAACTCACAAATTCTAACAAACTTCAAGCATTAATTAGGCATCATTGTAATTATATGTCAGTAATATACCATTGTAACATCTGACAAAAAGATCTAAAAACACTAAAGGAGCAGACTTGTGAAAATTAATATTTGAGTCATTCTCAAAATTTTGGGCCACAGCTGTAAATGGGGTAAATGGAAAATTGTTGATAGTGTAAATAAAATTCTTTTCAAACTATTACCTTTTAACTGTATTACCAAACTAAAATCTTATATCTTTCAATACTTTTCTGGAAAAGCTTTAACTGCTTTGTCAGTTGCGTCAAACCGCTTTTCATTTCTCTTTTAAAGGTATTTAAAAGTGAAAAAGATTAGGCAACTGTATTTCATGCATGCCTGCTCACTGCTGATGATAGATAATAAACTTGTCAGCAAATCGAATAAAGATCAAATGTAGGGAATTTGGTGATGCTGTTACATTCGATACCAAAAAATATTTTTAATTCACCTTGAGAAAAGTAAGCCTCCTAATGATGACTTTTTTTTTATCTTTGTAAGAAAGGATAAGACATTTGCACCAATTGGTCACCAAAAGGACTTCAGTAAAACGCGGACTAGATGCACAAATTGTGCGACGGATGTGAAACAAGTGTCACAGAAAATGACAAAAACACCATACCTGCAAGAGAACTGTTGCTGTGTTTTAACCGCTGCTGCCAATTGCCTCCAGCCATTGTTTGATTTGTCCAGCATTTCTGCGAGTCTGTTCAGTGCCACCTCACTCAGGGTGTCCAAGCCCAAATTCCAGTCCGCCATACCTTAGCACTGTACCTTAGCACAAAATATATCATGCATACCCCAGTCCTATAACACATATAAGACATTATAAAACAAAGTGAAATCATTCATAAAACATCAAATCTGCATTATACATGTAACTTACAGTAACTGGGTAAATGTTACAAATCAACAGGTAATAAGCAAAATAATTAATTCAAATTCTATTTTATTTTGGTAACTTTACAAATAAGGTAAATTTTTAGCTTTCTTTCTTTTTAAAATTTTTTTAAATGCTTAAAATTTTTATTCGTATTAATTTATTGGAATATAGTATTTGCAATTTAATTGTAAATTGTATATTTTAAGTCAGGGTAATACGCATTTCACTGCATATCATACTGTGGATGACTGTGTATCTGACAAACTAAATTTGAATTTGGAACTTTCCTATTAAATACTGTAAATGTAGCTTTATTTGTAATATAATTTGTCAATTTATTTGGTCTTAAATAAGTAACAGTACTGAGCTTCTTTTCTTTTTGCCTGGACTTAGCAAATACACACAATGTGGTTAACTATCTTCAGTTTTAATGATATGATAACTGTAAGCTCTTAGCTTTTACTTTTTAAATAATGTGTTTTTTTTTTTAAATCTGTAATCTGAGTAAAAGGCCTGTGCTATCAAAATGTTTCCTAATCTGTAAATGTCTTATCAAAGGCCAGGAGTAAAGAATGAGGATGGTTTTTTTTTGCATTTCTGACATGATGTAACTTCCTGCTGAACATGCTGGAATAGGATAAATCTTTTATAGGGTGAAAAAGTTTAGTTAACAGGGTTGAGAGAAACTACACCTTCAAGGTAAAGTGTAGATGTTGTTTTTTTATATAACAATGGTTATTGTAACCTTCAATTAAAACGTCTTTTTATGTATGTAATATCATGTGACTTGTGAATGTAATATTATGGAGACACAAATCCCTCATAGAATCCTCCAACTAACAAGGAAGTAAGTGGGATTATGTACTTTACTTTCAGAATTGTTTCCTAGTTCATATAGCAGAAACAAACTCATATAATCTCTGAAACAGGTAACTACCCCTTAAAATATTTTAGTGTATTTTTGCAAATGTACCTTTTTAAAGAAGATATTACCATTTTAATTTACACATTATATATATATATATATATATATATTAGTGGTGGGCCGTTATCGGCGTTAACGTGCTGCGTTAACGTGAGACTCTTATC
>JAQMYG010000007.1:14448606-14460297 GCA_030014215.1 Clariallabes teugelsi
ATTTTTAATTACACTGACAAGTTGGTAATTTTTGTACATCTTCAGTTTTTAATAATATTTCAGTTTTTATTAACTAGTATGCTTTTATTTGCTTTTTGCCAAATAAAAACATCCAATTTTAAACCAAATTAAAATCAACAAATGAATAATTATCATATACTAGTTCTATTATTGTCTGTCTTAAAGATATTTGTCTAAATATTTTTTGCTGAAAAAATCCAAAAAGGATGTGAAAGTCACTAACGTCCCCCACCCACTTCACCCTGTACATACTGAGTCATTCTCAGTGAGTCACGTTTTATCCAAATTCTGTAGCGTCAACTGCAGTAAACCGAATAACTAACATTGTGCTGAGCATACTGTAAACACGTGTAACAAGCTTATGCACTTCAAAGTTCCATTTACTAGTTAGCACAGATAATATGAACAGGTTCTATGATATGGATATCACTGATCAGCTAATGAGCCTTTAAAAGCCACAAATGATTAGCTTTATACATATATATCATTTGCAATTTTATTTGGGTGAATACAGCCACAAATAATTATTACCTCATACTCAATGGTATCATATTAATAACTAAACATAATTCAACATAATTCCTTCTCTCGATCTAATTTTTTTTTTAAATAAAAAATATTTTAAGTGACAAAATGATTCTGAAGTTTATATACATGCTAAAATTATGATAATATCCACATACCATAGGCAATAAAATCTGACACCTAACGAAAACCTCAATCATCGCTATAGCAAAAGCAGATACAATCTATATAGTTTAAAATCCTGTGCTCAAATACAGTACACCAGTTTAGCAATGCACTGATACACTAGCAATTAGTCTAAAGATTTCACAGTACCCAATTTTACTGGCACAACTTGGCACAAAAGGTGTGTCATATCTACAAGTGCATAGTGTCATTTACTAGTGATTAAAAACTGAAACTTGTTCATACAGAGTGCCATTTTCCCCAAACAGCAATCAAGCAGTAACGGTGTGACAATAATAGGAAACACATGATTAAACAGGAAAACCCCACCCTGAAACACATTGAATATGTTTATACCAAATTGATAGTTATGCCTTTAGTGATTTTGTGCAAATTTTTTGGTTGCTTCCATATTCTCAAAATTTTTGTAAGAAGTTAGTAGCTGTGTTCTGCATTGATGTCACAGTTATTTTTAGACCAGTAAACAAGCGAGAAAAATCAGTTTTAACTTATACAGTATATATATATATATATACACTGTATAAGTAAAGTTTCACTGCCGGTGTCCAAAGCCTTTGTGTGACCAATTTCCAGCAATGTGCAGCATCACGTTAATAAGAAATGTGGGTAGCATAGAAGAAGTGGAGATGTTGGAGCAAAGTCCAATAATTCAAGGCAGCTGTACTATAAAATGTTGCATTACAATAAAGCAGAGATGTCATTTGGTTAGTTAGAAATCTACAAGAAGAAAGGAGTGATCGTGTTTATAGTCATATTAGTATGTAAGTTAAAGCTTTGCAAACTGATCTGATTGAGCAGAGTGTACAGACAAGCACCACTTTGTGTTTAGCAGCCATGCATATGTTTGCCGTTGTCAGGGATGTCTCTGAAAAAGATTGTGTTTGGATGACAGCATTTTTTTTTTTTTTTTTTTGCATTAATGGTGCCAATTTATCCATGTCACGGGCACCTTCTCACCTGTACCATGATTGATGCTGGCTTTTGGTCATGATGCTGGAAACAGCTTAAATGGTCGTTTTCATCTTTAGCCCAGAGAACATGATTGCTGAAATGTTGACTTGTTGGACCACAAAACATGTTTCCAGTGTGCCACTGTCCATCTCATATGAGACAAAGTCCAGAAAAGTCTTTGACACTTTTGGACAGTATTGATGTATGGCTTTATTAAGCCTTAAGTTACATTTGTAAACGCAGCAACAAAGGGGAGTTTACAGATGACTCCTTCGTGTTTTTATTGCCAATTTCCATACAATAAAAGTTGTAATTTAAATAGAATTACAACTTAGCTGTGATGAAGTACTGTACATATTGGGAAATTGAGTTTGGAACTAAAAGACCCAACTATTTTGGAATTGGGGTTGTAGTTGAATTGTGGATAATATAGGAAACCAACACTCTTAGCTTCAACCACACTAACTTCTTTCTCAGCTTCGGCCACACCAAAACTCTTTAGCCACACCAACAATCTCAGCTACAGCCACACCAACACTCTTAGCTTCAAGTGCACCAACACTGTCAGATTCAGCCACACCAACACTGTCACATTCAGCCACACCAACATTCTCAGATTCAGTTACACCCGCAATTTCAGCTCCAACCACACCAAATTTACACCAGCTCTCTCAGCTTCAGGCATACCAACAAGCCCTGTCCCAGTCAAACAGTCTCAATTCCACAAATCCTCTCAGCTTTAGCCACATTAACAATCCTAGCTCCAACCACACCAACCATGTCAGCTCCAGCCACACCAATCCTCTCAAACCCAATCACACCAACGTATCATGTATGGAGGAGAGGCAGGATGCAAGTGCAGATGGTGGTTTATTGGAGTGTAGTTTAAACTTATTAAACTTCAATTCTACATACAAACAGGAATATGAAAACTATGGACTATGGCTAGGAACTAGGGTTATAGCTAAGGCTA
Organism: Clariallabes teugelsi; assembly: GCA_030014215.1. NCBI lineage: Eukaryota > Metazoa > Chordata > Actinopteri > Siluriformes > Clariidae > Clariallabes > Clariallabes teugelsi. The sequence goes on from JAQMYG010000007.1 coordinate 14,451,263, forward strand.
ATGCTAGCATGGCAAAACAACAAGGTAACATAATCAAAGAATTAAACAGTAAACTAAACAGAATAGATAACAGAACAGATGCAAGACAAAGTCACAGTCGCAACTCAACCGCAGAATATAGTTAAACATGCAAATGGTTACTGTGGTGAAGTACTGTACATATTGGGAAATTGAGTTTGGAACTAAAAGACCGCAAAAGAGTCTTCCTAAAACACCAAAGTTAAAAAGCAGACAAATACAAGAGGATCATGATTCAATGTTATTAGCTTTAAAGACATCAACCTGTGAGCTCCATCTTTACTAATGATCTCTGCTCCAATTATGTCATCCCTCTCAGCTCCAGCTATGTAGGTCTGATTCATCGTATAGTAAAAAATCAGATAGAAAGTAGGAGTAGTAAAAGTGAGGAAGTAAAATTGCTGGAGTGTCCAGGATGTCTACATATTATAGATTTCATGAAAAAGCTACATTAATAAATATTTGGTAAAATATCATAATACATTTTCATGACACACAACATCCTTTATATTACGCTGTTTAGGTTTGGTAAAAGGGCACTATCAGAACAGCAGCTCCACATTTAAAAAAGTTTGACAATACCTTCATAATGTCTACAAAATTTTTAAACAGAACAAGTTTATATAAAATAGATGAAACATTTAATCACCTGCTTTTAACTTTAATAATGGAACTGTTCGGATCCAATAACGTACTGACAGCTACAATAATCCCCTTAGAACACTGTGTTGTGAACATTCCCTATCTTTATTTATCAGCCTGTTAAACAGGAAATACAGTTTCCATTCCTGGTTGGAATTATTTCAATGGTTTTCTCTGTATCAGAAGGTAATGACCCTAATGGTTCCTAAGTGTTTCTCTGATTCTCAATTTTGTGCCTTTTAAGTACATTGTTGTATCAGGATAAAAAATTGGCCTTTGATAAGATTTTACTGCACTTTGTAGTTTCCCTGGTACAGATGTGAATATTACAGAAGTCCCTTAAACCACCATTAAATTATATCCTCAAAGAACAAAAAACCAAAATCAATAACACCGGTAATAATTAAAACCTTTTACAACACCACCAGTTAATTCTTCTAGCTTCATGAACAAGTTCTACCTGAAACATTCCTTGAAAGGAAAAACCTTTGTTATAAGGTATCACAGGAAACACACATACTGCCTGGCCAAAAAGTTGCCATTTCAAAAAATTGGCCTGCATCAAGTAAAGAAAACATAAAGAATTATTGTCAGAAAAAAAAAATCTGAAATGAGCATGGCTTGAACAGAAATGAACATCACTCATATATTTGGGGAAATCACAGCTAAGTTTAACAGTTAAAGTAAGAGCATTTACACACATACAATTCAACAAGAACTTGGAGGATTGGGACTAAGCTGTGTGGCCATAATAAATTTTTTTTTTTAAAACTTGTTTATTTTCGTTCCCCTGTGTCATAGCCATATTCCACTACTCACCCTAATCAAATTTAAAGGTGGCTGAATGTAATATGAGCATATGCGACTTATTGTTGTGTTGTGCCAGGCAGTGTATAACTTAGAGGGATTCCCTTAAAAGAGATAAACTAAACTAATAGTTTTAGTCTGATATCATTTCTAAACTTGGGCAACTGAATTTTCGGTTCTAAAAATTTGTCATGTTTCCTTTTTCTTTTCTTTTTTGAAACAACCATATCTATGTGTCAAACATTTCTAAAAACTTACATAACACTTACTACATAGTTTTCATAATGCTAACTTCCTGCCAGACATTTTGTGAATGATTAGTTTTACAATTGTTAAATTCTTGCTTTTGGTTAGGAAATGATGATTAATTTTCTAGAACAGTAGCTCTAACAATAGTGCAGGTGCACGCCACAGGCTTGTTCCATGTTTTCTACAGTATTTCTATAGTAACAGCCTATTCATAGGGACTTGGCAGATACATACTTGCATAACACAAGGATAATTATATATTAAATGATATATCTATAAATGATGATATACTCTGGAATATATACATCCAATCCGTGGTATGGGGAGGTTGTCTGTGAACACTTTGCTGGTAAAAGTGTGATTGTTTAATGCTGTTACTACATAATAACGGGAACTAACTGGTTCCACCGCCATTCCCAAAACAATTACCTGTTAAAAACCACTAAAGAAACAGACATTACTAAGTGCAAATCTGTTTTGAATTAAGAGAAACAAAATACTCCAGTAAGTGATGTTGTAGAACAATAGTCCATTTTATGATGGCAGGAGTGTACGTCTGTTTTATTACCGTTTATTAGTTTCATATGGTTGCACCTCACACACACACACACACACACACACACATGACTGTATCCTGCCTTACGTGTTAAAACCCGTCGTTGTTCAACGTTCTGTTCTCTGCTCGTGTGATCAAAGTCTTCACATATGACTGTAATACAAACACTACGGTCCATAGAAACATTAATAGCTATGCAAATGACTGAAGCGCTGAACTGTGCAGTGAGTTAAATGGACAAATTACAGCTGAGTTGACACTGACTTGCGTGACAGGTGTCCGTCTATCAGTCCACAACTCAACTAGAGTGAAATCATACGGAGTAACAAACACAACTGCAGTACGTTAAGGTTCAAAAGCATGATGGCTGTTGAAATGAAATCTACCTGTGGAGTTCGAGGTTCGAGGTTTTCCCGGAAGCGGCTTCACTCGCAGGCCTTTAAAGAGCTTTTTTTTTTTTTAATCCGTTTTTCGTTTTTGTTGTTGTTTTTTTCCCCTCAAAATAATCAGGGTTTAAAAATCTCGCAGCGTGAACAGAAAATGATCCATCAGCCTCCTTTTAATCAGATCCACTCATGTAAGTTTGATCAGCAGCACGGATCTTTGCACTAATATCTTAACACACAGTGGAGAGCTTCAATCCTGAAGCTTTTACAACTTCTGTAAAGAGCTTCTCTGTGCGCTCGCGCCGGCAGTTCCTCTTTCTAACACGCATTTGCATGGCACCTTCACATTGCAGCTCAGCTGCGCGCGCGCACGCGTGTGTGTGTGTGTGTGAGAGAGAGAGAGAGAGAGAGAGAGGTTTTACTTTCGCCTACTCCGCCTGCAACAGCACAACCCATCTCTCTCTCTCTCTCTCTTACACACACACACACACCCACACAAATATATTACTCGGAAAAATGGAAGAACATAAGTACAAGTAAATCACACTTACTTAATGGCAGCGCTGTTGAATTCTCAATTCTGATTGGACAGACGCTCATTTAATAACTATTATATAGAATTAATCATTCTACATCTAGCGGCGGTGCAGCTTTAACTCAAATAATAGCTTTAATTTAATGTACTTATTTTTCTATGTAATAAGAGACAAAACAAAAAAGACTGGTGAGGGGAATAAATGTTTATAACTACTATAACACACATATATGTATACACAGAGTCAGCCAAAAAAGCTTTAGGAAAAGAAAAACTTAAATATTTGGTACCAGATTTATTGCTATACGTTATATATTGATATACAAGAAACAATTTTAATATTATTATTATATTAATACAATACACATCATACTATTTTACATTTCCTGAAGCGTGCATATACTGTCTCTTTTCCTGATTCTGTATCTCACAAAAGTGAGTACACCCCTCATATTTCAGCAACCACTTTATTATATGTTCTCATACTACAGTATAGAAATGTATATACTTCAGAGAAGTCAATGTGCAGCTTGTATTCCAAAACACAATTAAATGTTACAGAAAAATACTTGTATGCCAGAAAAGAAAACAGCACATTATATAAGCAATCACTTTTCAGACAAAAACAAAAATTTCATTTAAAAAAAAGCTGATGGGTTTTGCAGGCAAAACAGAAGCAGGTGCAACAGTCAAAGTCCTCATAAAAACTGTGGATGCTCGTTAAACTTATCAGCTAATTTCCTCATATATAACTACATAAATTGTACCCGTGACTAAAGCATCCTAAAAGTGTCACCAAACCAAATACTGACTTTGTTTTATTAATTGCTTTTTTCCTGGCCTTTATATATTGAAGGTATGTTTGCTTTATAACGTTTATTTGTTATAAGTTAGGATAGGGATAGGGGTGATAATTTTTCTCAGAGCAAGAAATGTGATCAGAAAAAAAATCACTTAACCATTTGGTGAACAGTAGAACTCACAGCTACAGTATGCTTAATAGTAAAAGGAAGAGCATTTCCACATGCACAAGAATAACTCAAGGGATTGGGAGTAAACAGCTGTGTAGCCTTAAAAAAAGGCTACACACTAATGGCACTATTTGGGAAAAAAGGCTTCAATTTATTAGGGAGCATAAAGAATGGACTGTGGAGCATTGGAAAATGGTCATGTGGTCTGTCTGATTAGTCCAAAATAAGTTCCAGCGTGATGGTGCATCAGGGTAAGAAGAGAGAGGCGCATGGACTGATGCACCCATCATGCCTAGTGCCTACTATACAAGCCTACAGGGGCAGTGTTATGATCTGGGGTTGCTTCAGTTGGTCATGTCTATATTCAACAACATTATGTGCCCAAAAAATAAGGTCAGTTAACAACTTGAATACGATGAATGACCAGTCTTTTCCATCAATTAATTTTTTCTTCCCTGATGGCACAGACATATCCCAAGATGACAATGGCAGGATTCATCAGCTTGAATTGTGAAAGAGTGGGTCAGGGAGCATGAGACATCATTTTAACACATGAATTGACCATCACAGTGTCCAGACTTTAACCCCATTTAGAATATTTAGAATGTGAAAGAGAAGACTTTACGCAATGGTCCAACTTTCCCATCATCATACATAATCGTGGAGAGAAATTTTTATGATTCTAGATTGAAATAAATGTTGTGCTATTGCAGAAGCTTATCAAAACAATGGCACAGGGAATGTGTGCCCTAATCAAAGCAAAATGCAGTTCCATGAAATATTAGAGTTTGTGACCTTTTTTGGCTAGAAAGTGTATGTACTGTATACGGCGGCACGGCGGTGTAGTGGTTAGCACTGTCGCCTTGCACCTCCAGGGTCCAGGTTCGATTCCCGGCCAGGCTCGATTCCCGTCTCTGTGTGCATGGAGTTTGCATGTTCTCCCTGTGCTTGGTGGGTTTCCTCCGGGTACTCTGGTTTCCTCCCACAGTCCAAAGACATGCAGGTTAGGCTAAATGGCGTTCCCAAAAATTGCCCGTGGTGTATGTGTGTGTGTGCTGCGATGGATTGGCACCCTGTCCAGGGTGTACCCTGCCTCATGCCCTAAGCCTCCTGGGTTTGGCTCCAGGTTCCTGCGACCCTGAATACAGGATAAAGCGGTATAGAAGATCAGTGAGTGTATGTATACTGTGTTGATGAAAAGTTTTCAGACCCTTTAAGTTTTCCACATTTTATCACACTCATCTTAAAATGGATTTAAATCCTCCTTTCCTCATTAATCTACATATAATACCACACAATGACAAACTAAAAACAAATGTTTATAGTGTTGTTAAGTTATTTAAAAAAACTGAAATATTCCATTTGCATAAGTGTTCAGGCCCTTTGTTATGACACTTGCTAATTAAGCTCTGGTGGATCCTACTCCTATCAGTCACCCTGGATGCTTCTACAACTTGACTGGAGTCCTCCTGTGCCTAACTGAATTAATTTGACATAATTAGTGTGAAAGACACACTTATCTATATGAGTACTGTACAAAGTACTGTAGATGTATGTCAGAGTAAAAATTAAGTCATAAGGTCACAAGAATTATCTGTAGACCTGTGAGACAGCATTTTGTCAAGACACAGATCTAGGGAAGAATACAAAAAAATTCTGCAGCACTGAAAGTGCTGGATTGGCCCAGGCACAGCCCGGTCATGAACCGAAGCATCTCTGGAGAGACATAAAAACAGAGGTGCCCATCCAACCTGGATAAGCCTGAACAATTCTGCTAAAAACAATGGAAGTCTTCCAAAAGAAATTTGTGCTAAGCTTGTAGCATCATTCACAGTTACACTTGAGGCTGTCACTGCAGTCAAAAATGCTTTAGCCAAGTACTAAGTGATGGCTCTAAATACTTATATTAATGGGATATTTTAGTCTTTATCTATCTTTGATGAAAAACATGAATGATGAAACATTATTTGAAAAAAAAATTCCATTTTAAGAAGTGAAAACCTCCTTTCATTTATTTATTGCATAAAGTGCTCAATAGAAATTAAAAATGATTAAAACACATTTTTGGCATATTAGTTACAGTTCACCTATTAAGGTATTGCCCCATTAACATAATGAACTGTTGTTATTTTATACCTTCATTACAATAAATAGTTACAAATGTATTTAAAATTATATTTACAAATGCAAGTCAAACTACAGTTGGATGACAAATGAAACAAAAGATAAATATATACATGTGCCTTAGTTATGCAGAGGTGATAACCATCTCACTCTCATGGTTTCCTGCCACTTGACCTCAGAGAACCTCAAAATAACAAAAAAGTTTTTCTGACTGATCACCTTCATTGTATGATTGAAACATTTTTATCCTAGCATGATGGGTGTCTTCCAGGATGAACACCCCCCTCCCCCCACCCATCACTGACTGATTTGATAACACTGATATAAATTACATTTGATCTCAAACCAATAAACTGCAACCATCATAAAAAAAAACACACATCAGAGGAGAAATCTCTTAGGAAGAGTGTTCAATTTATTTACATACAAAAACATTACGATGTTAAATAAATACATTTTTGACAAGAAAAGTGTCAATGTTGATGTACATTCCAACTACATTTCCCCATTCACTCTGTAATATTCGCTCCTTAGGCAACTTGATGAATAAACAGAGTACTTGGCATACGTGTTGATCGACACGATCGAGTTCCATCTGACAACACAGTTCACATGATTAACAGATCAACTGTACGAAATGTTGATCGTGGTCTGAACTGCATCAATCCAACACACCTTCTTATTACACTAAAATTCCCCCAATCTAAATAAGTGTGTAAAAGTTTCTCAAATTTTCTTTCCTTTATGCAGTTTATTAAAGCGCCAGATGTGCTCCTTCCTCAAACATTTCCAGTATTCACGGCTCTCTGAATCCAGCTCGTGGAGTTTTTTAGGAGGACCAAGATTCAGCTCGAATAACCTGTGAATAACCCACAAGTATCATGTTAGACAAAAAGATATCATCAGCCCTTTTTTTCACATCCTACAATAGGTTTCCCTTATAATTACTAAGGGTGGCAATAATTCTGCAGCTGATTGCTATATACAGTGTGTGTGTGTATATACATCAATCAGCCATAACATTATGACCACCTGCCTAATATTGAGTAGGTCTCTTTCTCCCTTTCTTTCTCTCGCAAAACTGGCTTACCGGTGTTCTGGAGAGGAGTAGAGCTTGTGAATGTTAGCGGGCACACCAACATGCAGAAGCCTTATCTGACGGTTCATCTCCCCCCCCCCCCATCCACTAATCCCCCATCCACTAATCCCCCATCCACTAATCCCCCAACCACTCATCACAATTTGGCCCATGTCTACAGTTACAATATACAATAGCTCATTACAGTGTCACCTGCAAATGGCTGGGGTATATGTATTAGCCAGCAAGTGAGCACTATCTCTGAAGATGATATATTGGAAGCAGAAAAAAATGGGGAACTAAGAATTGGATGATTTTTAAAAGGGCCAAAATCTGATGGCTAGATGCATGAATCAGAGAAACATCAAAACTGCAGCTCCTGTGGGATGTTCCCGGTCTGCATTGGTCAGGCTCCATCAAAAATGGTCCAAGGAAGGAAAACTGCTAAACCAACAACAGAGTCATGGTTGGCCACATAGGAAATAAAGGCTGTCCCATGTACTCCGATCAGAACAGCAACTGTAGCGCAAATTGATGAAAAGTTTAATGCTGGTTTCAATAGAAAGGGTCAGAAATAGTGAATCCTTTTTTTTTTTGGTGACAATAGGGGAGACCTACTCAATATTAGGTGGGCGGCCATAATATTATGGCTGATCAGTAATCAGTTCTTTTAGCTGGATGAATTACACTACTACATTTACATATGTTCTACCATTAATTTCAACCAACAGAAAAAAATCACCCGGGATGTGCGTATTGATATACCAGTATCAGTGCTAGTATTTCTTACCAGTCTTACTTTGAAACTACAGCCTAAAGTTTAGGAATACATTGCAACATACTTTCTATAGTGTGCATTCCGCCCCCCCCTCAGATTTAGCATTTTTTTAACATTTGCAACATTCATGATGTACACATCGATTTCCTTATGTCACTGTATGCTTTTACCATGCTGGATATTCCTCTTTGGGTTTCAGTTGTGGATCTTCTCCTTGTTTGTAAATATTAACTCCTACAGCATGTGTGGTGAGCCTAACCGGGTCCTTACACACATCTGGGCCCTTCAGCACATCCTTCACCATGCCTTTCCCTTTTCCTTTAGCAGCTGAGGAAACAAGATGAAACAAAGCTGCATTGTAGTGCAACAACTGGGGGGAATATTGTGTTATAGATACACTCATATCTGAAACATTTTAACACACAGCTTCATTACCAATTCAACTAAAATATGTATGGTTTATATAACATGCATGACATAATGTTTTGCTTCTAATGCATTTTCTGCCACTCAAGGTCAGGTCTAGGCTACGCACTGCTACTAGGACGTGAGCCAGTTGCCTAGTTACCTAGAAACGCCGCATAAAAACAAGTGTATAAAGGTCATACCAGGTTTTTTAGCATATCCGCGAATCTGGACTGAACTGTTCCCTAAAGCGCAAACACAAAGTCGAGCGTTTGAACTGAACCGATGGAAATTAACTCCGGCTAAAGACCTCAGGACGTTACTGAGAGCCATTTTCTTGCACCATGCGCTAAAACATTGTCACGTGACCAGAGTACTCGCGAAATCGCGAAAACTCACGCGCACGCGCAGTGATAAAGTTGAATAATATAACTGTTCATGTGTTTGATGTTTCTTCCTAGAATTACCCAAATAAAAATTATATAT
>JAQMYG010000007.1:14461876-14472102 GCA_030014215.1 Clariallabes teugelsi
GAACACATTTTTTATTGATATCGATCACGTGTCTATCGCGAAACATATCGTTATCGTTTTATCGCCCAGGCCTACTTTTGTATGGTATTTAATGAACATAACTGGAGTTTAAGTCATGCAAATATATTATGATTAAAATATAACACGGTTTGAGGAATAATTACTGAGATTTTTCAAAAATTAATGTCTCATTAAATGAATGTCTAAATAAGAAACTGCAGCTCGTCTTGCCGTTTTATTGACGAATGGATACCTTTTCAATAAAATGCTGCTGTTTTAATAATCTGTAATTAATATAATGAACTAGCTGCATTTTAATATATTTTTTACTTTCCTTCTCAATTTTATTAGCAAATGGAAAGAATTTTGAACAAGGCCTCCAAGACACACAAGCGCAGAGTTGAGGTAAGTGTGATGTTATTGTTTGTATTGAGCTGTTACATACTGTATCTGGCAATTCTTCTGTTCATTTGCCCCGATTGATTTGAATTATCTGCGGGTCATAGTCAAACATGTCCTGAACAGTGTTGCCATTTCTGTTGGTAAAATTGGCAATCCTTAAGTGACAAATGTAATGATTTTCTGAGCAGATGATTGTGACTGATACTTACTGGTTATACAAGTTAAGAGAATAGGTTCACTTAACTCACCAGCAGTGTGCAAAACCCCTTCCTCTGACAAATACAATGCTGGACAACACATTAAACAAACCTTCTTCAGTGTGGAATTCACTCTGTTATCCCTCCCCCATGGACTTTTGCAGCAAAAGGCATGTGGTATTTTGTTAGTAGCAGACTTGGTCATGAATAGGTTATTCTAATTCTGCATTGAATCTTTCAGTTCAATTTTAGTCCATAATATATTTTTGATTGATAACGTAGGGACATAGATAGGCTAGAATTAATTTAATGGGCCACATGAGAAGGTTTTGTTGCTCCCTGGCCCATGGGCCATCTGTTTGACACCCATTCTAAAATGGAGTCTAAGGTAAATCTCATTAGATCAATGTAGCTGACTTTAATTATGATTTTTGTCTTTTTTTTTTTCTAGGAGTTCAACAGACATCTGGACACACTGACTGAGCATTATGATATTCCTAAAGTCAGCTGGACCAAATAACACAGAACTCCTGTTGTTCATCAGCAGGATGAAGACATTCAGCTGTTGCGGATTTGACATTTTCTCTGACCTACTATTTCATTTAACTGCTTTAAAACTCAAAGTCTGCAGATACTTCTGTGTTCAGTCAGAAGTCATTTGCGGTCATGTTTTTTTTTTCTTTTTTCTTTTTCTTTGCAGAGGTGCATTTTCATTCTTTTTTTTAAATATAGGTTTCATTTTACAGAGTTGAAATGATTTCTGTATTGTAAAATATAATATTTATATAATTGGTGCAGTGTTATTGTGTAACTATCATTACTAGTTTCCTTAGGAACACATTTGATACAATAAAAGTGACATTTGATTTCTATATTTCTCATTTATATAACATATAATGCATTATAAGCATATAAACTAATGTAGGCTATGCATTCTCACACACATACAGCAAACACTCATTTTTGGCATATTTGTAAATATAAATTCAGAAATTGTTGAACATGTCAGCACTGCTACTTAGAATAATGCCCAGCTTTTTGGGACGGTAAAAAAAAATTACATAATTTTTTTCAGCTGACATAAGTGACAATAGGAACTAACCTGTTTTGAGAATATTCTATAATCAAAGGAGAAAAGTGTAATTTGTTGAATACCGCAGAAACTGTAATTGTAGGCAAGTTGCTGATTAAAACACTGAGATCTGCAGTTTATAGGTAAAAAAAAATTGAGAGGTAACAGTCCTATAACATGCCACCGCTTTGTGCATTATTTTTTTCTAAGTGTAATACCCAATGCTTTTTTTCCTACTTAAACACAGCTGCTCTGGTATCCTGAAAGAAATCACTAGACTTGGTGGTACTTCGGTGTGATTAATGTACATACAACAGAATTACGGCGCGTTATGTAATAAAGTAGTGCACTGATCAGGGAATATAAAGAAAATCTGGACCGTACCAAAATAGAGAGAAAAATCAGACCCTACCCAGAAGTGGAATGGGCCATGCCTGCACTTGAACACCAGGTGGTGCTGTTGGATCTTAAAAAGATTTTTTTTTTTTTTTTTTTTTAATCGACATCCGCACCAGTGTGTGGTAATACCTGCTTCATCTTTATAGAGATGGCAAACCAGATGGTGTTCATCATCTCTGTGCTTATGCAATTCTGAATTTGTAATCAGGACGTGGATCAGGTTGGTAATATGACTAAAATATCATATGAAACTATATTAGAAAACTAAATGCCATGAAAAAAAATAAAGCTACTTGATAGAGAGGTTATTTGTAAAGAAAAATAATACAACAGTAAGGAAATTAGTCAGGATTAATCAATTTAGTCATAGAGAAACAGGGTAACATAGCTGGTTTATAGCAATAAATCAATGTTCACGGGGTCTTATAGATGGAGCAAGAGCACTGATCAGGAGATTGTAAGGTAAAACCCTGACAATGTAGGTGAAGCCGAGGGAGCAATATTTCCCATGCTGTCTGGGTGAGAGGGGTATACTCTCTCTCTCCTGTCAAGCAAACCAGCACTTGACAATCCAGGGAGTTTGTGAGCTCATGTATGAGGAAGCAGGCAGATGACTTTCTTCTGATTGTGTTATGCTGCCCTGTGGCACAGCATGAGCACAGGAAGCACAACAAAATGGGTGGGAAAGGGGGTTGTTCGGGAGGGGGTTGTGGGTTAAATATCTAAAAAAAAAAAAAAAAGTCTTGAAAGATTCATAGTTGCCTACAAAATAACTTGCAAGCTTGTGATATCTGTCAATTTGTTGCTGACCTTGCACCTTGCCTCAAAGTGTCTCAAACTGGGTCCATGAACATAACAGTTAAGAGAACTTCAATAGCTTTTCCAGCCTCTAGATCTGAATCCATTAGAGCACATTTGGGATGTGGTAGAACAAGAGCTTCACAACATGATTGTGCAGCTGAAAAAAAAAATGTGGCAATTATGTAATGCATTCATGTCAACGTTTTCACTATCTATGAATCCATGAAGAACTTATGCTGTTCCAAGAGCAAAGGGACATTAGTTTAGCGTTCCTAATTATGTTGACATGAGTGTATATCCACACAATCTACCTTATCTGTGTTGTTTTAAACTTTCCAACCATTCATAAGGAAGTGAGGACGGAGCCTGAACACGCTGTGACCCCCAGCACAGTGATTTAATGAGTCCTCTGAAAGCCAGATGGTGAGTCAAGATCATTTAACCAGGTAAGCATATCTCTTGTGTGTTCAGAAAGGTGAAGTCGCCCATATGGCAATGCACCTGGACTGAGTGATATCCCAAAAGACCCGTTCCTTTAATTATGGCCTTGTTGTAAATTATTTTAGAGCAGTTTGTCCTGCTGAGAAGATGAGCACTGAGTCTGACTCGTGAATTTTGCCATATGGTTCAAATGAAGATTATGATTTGTTTTTGATGTTATCATTATTGCAGAATTACTCTTTCATGGATATTTGCATTATCTAAAAGATTTACAATTCAAGTTGCAATTAAGGATTTTGAAAAACAACATCAGTGTCGAGATCTGCATTCAAAATCAAAGCAGTTTGGAGATGATCAAGAGATCTGAGAGCTATCATTTAGCTACACTTTTCATTTTTTTTAACTAGTAAAAGTACAGATGTGCTTTAATCCTACAACAGTGCCTTGCATAAGTATTTGCCTGTTTTCCTTTTGAACCTGGAACTGAAATTAATGGGGGTTTATCCAATGAATGCATATAAAATAGTCATTAATACTGAAGTGCAAGATTATAGCCTATATAATGTAACATATAACATATAAAGTTTTGTCCACCTTTCTGAAACACAATTAGTTAAAAAGAAAGAACAAAATGAAAAAGAACATAAAAACATATTTCTTATTAGTACAAACTCAAAACACACAAATTTCTGTAAAGAATAAAATATAGTGTGCATAGTTATTCTAAATTAGTTATGCACCTGTAATTCCAAATCACAAAAGTGCTTTATTTCTTATAAATCTCAGCAAATGTATGATTACATTTTTTGAACATTTGTTAAAGAACAATACATCATTGTTTATTACACCATTACATTTAATTGTGTGGAACAGACAAAATAAGACCGGTTCCACTTATCATTTATACTATAGTAGCTAATAGTGGCTATGTTAGTTTCCTAACCTTTTTTAAGTTAATAATTATAATGAATAAATAAAACAAACTCAGCCCGTCATGTTACACAGAATATGGAATAGTGGAAACCTCCTTCTTACAAAGTGCTAACATTGGATATTACTTCTGAAATTATTAAATCAACCAAAAAATTGTCTGTTTTTTATTAGAGTTGATCATGGGGAGTGTCTGGCATATGAATCCACATAAAATCTTTCTATAGTAACAATGAACTGTTAACTCCATATCACCGAGGTATATAACAATTTATCTCCATCATTATGACCAATAAATTTCCCGTCACACTTCTCTGTCTCTGCTGTAAATTTCCAGATGTCCTTCCTAAACATTATGTCTGACCTCCCACCAACCAGGATGTATCACTGCTCACACACAGCCTCTAATCTGCAGCTCTGAGCCACCGACATAAAACAAATTTTGAGTCTGCAATCACGGAACAGCGGCTGGTGAAAAACAGGGTTTTGTCTACATCAGAGAACATCGTCCTCGGGACAGGATCTTTCGGTTCAGCATTCTGATAAAACTCTCCATGTTGACTAGATTATCAGATCAGATAATGGCAGTAAGAACATCGAGACCTACCTTACATAGGTGCAGTTGAGTGCTAGACGAAAGAATTTCACAGATGGTTTGTTAATAAATCTAGTTTACACAATTTTCCACATCCAAAAGAAACTCAATTATTACTCAAGCCAGTAACTAATTTCTTTTTGCGCCGGAGACACCTATTTAATGTATCTAACACATAATACCACTTCAAGTCACCCCACATCTTTGTTATTATTATTATTATTATTATTATTATTATTATTATTTTGTATTCTTAAACCTCAACCTATTCTTTGGTCATGTTATAAATACTTGCTGATTTAATACACCGTTTGATTTGATTTTCCACAGATCTTTTAATGAAAATAGTATTTATGCCTATGTTCTAAAGAAAAGCACACAAAGAATATTTTGAGCACATCTCTGCCTGAAACTAAAAGCAAATATTATTTAAAAATGCAAAGAGAAAACCTTTTCAAACAACTCACTTTTTTCTCCCTTACAGCAGTTTTCCATCACTCCACCCTTGAAGTTTTCAGCGGTGCAGATGGTAATACAGCAAATTTCTTTTTAAAAAATACAGCTCCTAAATCATTTATTCAAAACCGGGAAATTGTAATGTAATGAATTTGATTGCTTTCAGTACGTGAAGATTTCGACTTGCTTTTATTATGTGGAAAAAGTGGGTGAGACATTAAAAGCATCAGTGCAAAATCATCAGTTGCTTGACTTGTCTTGATTGAGTATAGTTGGAGTAAATGTAAAAATGTAAGGAATACATTGGATTTTTTTATTTTGCCAAAGTTTCCTTAAAAGCTTATCAAATATCTGCAACTGAGATGAAAGCATAACACTGATTTACTAACTATAAAAACAAACCACGAGACCCACATTATATCTGGAAAGGAAAAAAAATCTCTTTCGCTTCTAGACACGTGCCTCTCATTACTGCCTGCTGATAAAACTAATTTGTGTGGAATTCCCCCCACCCTATGATAAACACTGATTTAACAGACCAGACAGGAAGTCCTAATGAAATCCAGAGATTATTTATGACACTTTCGATGACATTGACCCTGTGTGATGGCGGGAGAAGACAGATTCATATTACAAATTGGACCAGAGGAGTTTCACTTTGGTAGAGGAAAGCAAACAGTCTCAAAGACATAAGGTAGATGTCTGAACGCACACATGCCGATGTTATCTCTAACAGGGAGCATGAAGTCAACAGAACAATAGAGGGAAACAGAGAAAGTGCAGAGGAACACTGAGTGATCTGGTGTCAACCTGACTTTGTGGAGGGAAGGGCCAAGGTGCTGTCTGCCAACGACTCTGACCTGTACAGTTCTGGGTCAGGGGTCATGGGGTCAGGAAATGACGAATGTGCATCACCCAGTGGGACTCTGAACCTGCCTCGGAACTTCACACTGTTTATGTTTCAGTTCTATGCCTTTGTTTGACAAATTATCTATTAAAAACATATGTACATTACATAAGACAAAAATCACATAACAGGCATTAAACGATTCACCCCAAGCATTGATATTCCTCAGATTAAAAACAAGAAAAGACATTTTTCACCCCAAATGTAGGAAATCAGCCCACGCTGTTGTTTGGTGTTTTTAATTATGCATTAAATCTACGAGTGTAATGTTTCTAATAAGTAACAACAAACATTAGACAACAAGCTGGCTGGTCAACTAGGCCTACAGTATATGTGAGTTTGGGAGAACATACAGTACTAGATGTTTTTCTCTAATAGCAACACTTCCTTAATTTTTTAATATACTAATTAAGTCAAGTCAAGTAGGCTTTTATTGTTATTTCAACTACTGTATATACAGTTCAGTACATAAAACATTATGCATAAATGTTTATTACCTCTTTGTATGGTGATTTTGTTTTTACAGTTTTTTTTTATTATAAAGGATTAATTTCAAATTTATGATTTAGTGTAAACAAAACTTATTTACATGTCACTAAATATCACCTAGCCCATGATAATTGGACATTTTGTGCTGTGTGCTAAGCTAGCAAGATGACTAATGTAGGAATAGTTTACATTTTAGCTGCTGTGTAATAAATTAGTGAGAAAATATAACTCAGATGCTAAAATCCCATCCATGTCAGTTTAAAATAAATCTAAAAATCCTTAACTGCAGTTCAGCTAAATCAGCTAGCTAGTCAGTAGAAGAATGTGGAGACTTTTTTGGATTTGCTAATAAAAATATGCAAGTATGTGAATTTTGTAACACTGTAATCATACAGATGTACCTAGTTTATTAACAGTTACCTAGTAAAAAAAAAAAAAAAAAAAAACTTAGTGAGCTAATTAACCTGATTGGAATAGCAGAAAGATACAGAGGCATTTTTTGTTTAGGATATTCCTTCTAATGGTGTACAAATGTTTCTAGGAGATTTCAATCATTGTTTGAGCATTATAATGGTATTTTATTGTTATACCTTTGGCTAGATTAATAGTAGTTATTTGGTTAGCTTGATACATTAGCAAAATATGATATTTTGCAAGACAGGCATTTTACAGTTTCCATGTTACATTTTCGACAATATCATTTCCTGGCTATCTATCAATTAGCTTTTATTTTGTGCACTTTTTTTTTTTTTTTTTTTTTTGCTGCTTAGCAACAGTTGCCTCGAGCCAGTCTTCAGTAATGATGCGTCTCACTTACTTACACCTCTTTAATTACAGCTTGCCATTAATCAAGGAACAGGAACATATACAACATCCAGATATCAAACGCAGCCGGAAATCATAATAGCACTAATCGCCACCTACGATGAGCACAAGAAAAAGCCATTACATGCTCTCAGATGTGTTTGACATGTTTGCCCACAGTGAAGGAGGGCAAACACTTTGATGATGGCGCTGTCAGTCGATTACACTTATATTTTGGTCTGATCTCATATCAGTGGGGAATGTGGTTTGTAACTGCCATGGGATCTCTGTAATCTTTGTCAGCCTTCGTTTATATAATGGTCTCATAGTCTTAACCCACAGAAACACTGAGGTGTGTTTATGCAATAAAAAAAAATCCTTTTTAATCTGTTGGACGCAACAGTTTGATTAGCATGAAATGCATCAAATATATTCCCTGAGGTGTATCTGTACGCGATGGGTCTCTGATTTACACCTCTTGGTGTTTATAATTAATTTTTTTTGGGGGGGGATGGGGGGGTGGAAATGAGACCAAATTATAGCCCTTGCAGTGACAGCTAGTTAAAGCAGACAGACTATCAATTACTCACACACACAGGCCTTAAACATTAAGCTCTTCTCTTTTTACCCTTTTAATGTTCTTGTCTAACAGCTCCCATCGGCGGCCTCATGTACGTTTGATGCTTTGAAGGACAGTCATTTTACAGGATCCTTCAGCACACCGGAAACAGCCATTTAGATCCATTGTCTAGACTAAAGGCTGCCTGAAGCATGATAAAAATGTTAGAGTGAGTTTTTAATGTTTAATCTGACACAAATCACACTGAGGTGAAAAAAAAGTAAACCGTAAACTGTAACATGATGCTTAAAACATCAATCTCAAATAACAGAGAACTTTATCCAAACTTACAGTGAAGCAAACATAGAATTTTGCAATTATTTATCCTGATTGTCCTGATTTATCCTGATTATCCTGATATCAGAAGATGTTGAATAAATTTCTATGATCATAGATTTGACAGTATAGAAGAAAAAAAATCAAATATATATATTACCAATCAAAGGTTTGGACACACTTTCTTATTTAGTGGCACTTCTTTATTTTTATTGTTTTAAGCATTGCATATTAATACTGAATTCAGAACAAATATGGACTTATGTAGTCAACAAAACCTTGGTAAATAACCGAAAATACATTTTATATTTTTGATTCTTCAAAGTAGATAGCTTTTGCTTTGATGACATCTTTGTACACGCCTGGCATTCTCTCAGTCAGCCTCATGAGGTAATCACCTGGAATGATTTTCCAACAATCTTGAAAGGGATGAGGTGTTGAGTACTTGTTGGCTGATTTTCCTTCACGCTTGTCCAACTCATCCCAAACCATCTCATTTGTATTTAGGTCAGGTGATTGTGGAGGCCAGGTCATCTGATGCAACATTACAGCCTTGCACTCTCTTTGAACAAATAGCTCTTACATAACCTAGAGGTGTGTTTTTGATCATTGTTCTGTTGGAAAACCAATGATGGTCACACTAAGTTGCCATTCAAATGGTATAGAGCATGTCACTGCAAAATTCTGTAGTAGCAAGCCATGCTGGTCAAAAGTGTGCCCTCAATTTTGACTAAGTCACTAAAATTGTTACCAATAAAGCACCCCCACACCATCACACCTCCTCCTCCATGTTTCACAGTGGGAACCACACATTCAGGAACCATCTTTTCACCCTCTCTACAGCCAACAAAGACATTTCAGGGGACATCCTCATGAGGGCCAGTTTCATCGTAGTGTTTGATCGTTTGGGTGACTGCACTTGGGGATACATTCATTTTCAAGTTCTTGAGATCTTTTAGAGTGACTTACCTTCATTTCTTAACGTAATGGTGGGCTGTATTTCCTCTTTACATAACTAAGTGTTTCTTGCCATAATATGGATTTGTACAGTAGTTGTGGTAGCACTAATTATGCAGGGCTGTTCACTCTGTACCCACTCTTCCTCTGCACAAGAAAACTAATGGTCTAAAGCACATTAAGAAGTCAAGAAATGTCACAGATTAACCCTGTGAATTGAAAACCATTCCAGGTGACTACCTCATGAATCTGCTGAGAGAAGGCCATGAGTGTGGCAAGATGTCATCCAAGCTAAATATAACTACAGTGAAACCTCGGATTGCGAGTAACGCGGCTTGCGAGTGTTCCGCAAGACGAGCAAAGATTTTTAATAATTTTTTATTTGAAAAACGAGCAAGTCTTGGTTTATGAGCACCGAGTATCATGGATCACGCATGCGCTTCTTGTTTTGACGCCGAGCGTCATGTGATCACAACCGAGGCAACGGTTTTTCTCTCTCTTGCGCTGTGGAATCGTGGGTAATCGTCTCCCCTGCTGGGTCTTAGTGCACGTCTCTTATGGGTATACTGTAATCAACTTCCGTGCACGTGTGTACTGTTTGCTATAACACTGTGACCATGTGTGTGTGTGTAAAACATTTTATTTTGTGTTTGTAAGCGCGTGTGTACAGCGCACATGTACTGTTTCTTATAACACACATGTGTGCGCGCGTGTAAAGCAAAATAAAGTCTCATTAGAGGTTAAAAATCCATTTTCTGTCTCTGTCGTTATGTGTGTGCGTTATGTGTGTGCGCGTGTGTACCCCCTGTCTGCTTCACACACACACACACACACACTTTCTCTCTCCTCTTTAATGTGTGTGTGTGTGTGTGTGTGTGTGT
>JAQMYG010000007.1:14500452-14522866 GCA_030014215.1 Clariallabes teugelsi
TTTGGATTTTTACAACATTATTGTTGAAATACACAGTCCTGAAAAAGGGGCGTTTCTTTTTTTGCTGAGTATATATTATCTTCGGATCACGTTTCTTTAATAAACTTTTTTGCACCATTCTTCCAGGGTTAACCCAGTTCCAGTTTTTCATATTCATTCATTCATTATTTATCTTGTTGCAGGGCAATAATTGGACCTCAGCCATTTCATTTGCAGTACATTCTGACTACTCAGAATACAGAATTGAACAGGACTATGGTACTATGCTATATGTGTTTTAGTTAAAATCACCATTCTGATACAGCAATAATTTGTATTCTACCTTTAGCAGTTTTTTTTAAATTCATTGTGTAAATTCCATCACAGTGACAGAGTGCTCTAACAGGATACGTGTAAAAGATACAACAATGGATTTTTACACTCGTACAATGCCACGTTGATGTGGATAGCAGCTGAATGTCTTCAGATCTCACACAGAGAAAAGGACAATGGCATTCCTGTAGAGTGACACAAAAAATGGAGGGATTTTCTTTTTTAGCTCAGTAGGCCAAATCTATAAAGAGTATGTCCATTCAGCAGTGATTAAAATAAGCACTATTGTTAGTAGCTGGAGGAATTTCACTCGAGCAGCTGGGATACACCTGTGTGTCTGACTCTCTGTCTCTGTCTTGTACTTCTGAGCAGATGTTCCATGTGTATGTATCTATAAGGGAAACATTATTCTCATGCGTATTCTGCATGATTAAGATGTATGAGGTAAACGTTGCACGCTCCCTCATTGTTCACACATTGAGGTGTTACATGTTTGCTTGGCTGTTTTGTCTTTGTAAGCTGAAAAGACAATGATTGGTATGATGAAAAGGCCAGAGCGCCATTGTCATACTCATATTTTAGAATGAATAAGAGGAACTCAATACAGAGGAGACAGCGGAGGAGAGATCCTTGGGTTTGGTATAAAAATAAATTCGGTAAAGCCGGAATCCATGACAGCATTAAAGGTTTATTCCTGTTTGGTCTGAACATCATCCATCACCAAGTTTAGAGGTACAGGATGAGAATATGAAGACAGGGCTTGGAATTCTTCCTTTACTAGATTTCTATTTTCACTCAGGGGCTGAAGGTTGTCTTGCAATCTATTTTCAAATAACCCCAAAGACAACTGCAGGTTTTTGTTTTTTTGTACTACAGATCTAATTATTTTTTACAATAACAGCTTTAACAGCAGTACAGCTAAAAAATGCAGGTTTATATTAATATTTCTTCTTATACATTATCATTTCAAAAGGAAGAACTCATTCACAGCGACTTTATGCAAAGTCACTCCAATGCAAGAGATTATAGAACTAACTTGTGTTGCAACTGTTACTATAAACTGATAAAAAGATGCATCATTCTTTAATTAATAAAATGCTGATTATTTTTCTAACAGCCCCCAGTGTTCCATTATTTTTCTTCCTAACTAAATCAACATACAGTACACGGATCAGCCAAAACATTAACACAACCACCAGGTGAACTGAACAACACTGATCACCAACTGTACACTAGCAACCGAGTGTTACCCATACCCACATGGTCGAACGCCAGCCTGTTCAGTCAGATCCCACAGAAAAACCTATTGCGGTACAAATCACCAGAAAAGGTTAATGCTGGCCATGCTAGAAAGCCACAAGAAACCCCTGTGCACCCATATTACACATGGGTCCCAGCAGACAATGAGCCCAAGACTGCTGACCCAGCATCCAAACTCCCCAAATCCCAATCCAATTAAGGACAAACAGGTTCAGGTGAAGGGTCAGATCCAAGTGGAATCCAAACCCTAATTGGTTATATTGTTAATGATTTTAATGTTGTGGCAGATTGGTGTAAGTTTAGTAACTTTAATTGTAAAATGAACATAAAACGTAGTTGTAATAGATCTTTTATTTAAGTCTAGCTTACACTGTCAGTAAAATCTTTACGAACTCTCTGTAATACCATTTTCCTTCTACACTGTAAGTTAAACCTCCTAGAATTACAAAAAAAAACACTAGAATAGAATAGAATAGAATAGAATTAAGTAAATTTAAAAAACTTTTTGACATTTTATTTACAGTCCCAATAGAATGCAAGCAAGGACATGAATATAAAATAATCCTTAAATGCTTAAAAGTTGTATGGCTTTTATGGAACAAAACAAAAAACATCCCTTTTTGATTCATGTATACTGTAGCTCCCTCATTGCTACCAGAAAACATTTTATTGAAATCAACTGCTTTGTAATTATACCTGCCCTCATGTGTTAATTAGTTGTTTCTGTTTTCTTTCATTCACATTTTCATCAGATTAAATGGTGATTATATGTGTGGAGTAGCTGATGGAGTGCAGATTGTTTTTAATCCACAGCTCGGCATTTATAAGCATCTGGTGCACTTTTCCAGCCCAGAGCCTTGTTATGCTCTGCAGCCTAATTAGCTTAATAAAAGCAGGCCTGTGTTGGTTGGAGGTGTCTTTAGGGAGCTGTCTCCAGTGTGTCTGCATGGCTGCTTAGAGGAACAAGGCCATGATATAGCTGAGTGGCTTGGAGGGTCTACGACTCTGATGGCAGGGGGGACTGATGTTATCAGACAGAGGAGGGGGAGGTTTACTGATGGGGTAGGATTTACCTACGGTCATTCCTGGGGTAATGGAGGTTGGAGAGGTTGAAGTGAGGTCCATTCATTACACCCACAACCTCTTTGAAAAGATTTCAGTCATTTGGAAATTGAGCGTGCAGCTGATAAGCTTGACCTTGAGGACTAGGGTACTAAACTGTACTTTTTCATTAGTCAGTTGGGTGGTAAAGTTTTTAAACCTATAGTAATTTTATTGTCTATCTTGTACCAGTAAAGATGTATGTGTTGTAACTTTAAACTTTACCTTCAAAACTAAAAAGTAAACAAATTATGGCTATTGCAAATGTAGAGTGAAAAAAAGGTGCACTATACCAGCATTTGCAGTTTGTATGTTTAAAGATGCATTTTAGGAACAACACAAAAGATAAGGATAGTACTCATGTGACAAGGAAAAAAAATACATGCTCACAAAACAGTCATCAACTAATTCTTTAAATCGTCATAATCATTTGCATATCAAAATGTGTTACATGAAAGTCTTTAAACTTCAGAGCCCAAGCTAAATAAATAATGGGGAAAAAATGTGTGCCCTTCGATGGCTTTCTTATATGCTTGTTAGAATACAAATTATAGTGTCTTAAGTGGTGACCTACAGGACAAAAAAATTAAAACCTTCAGGGCTTAACCATGAGTGTTTGCATGGCGTTATCAGTTGTATTTGTTTACGACATCACATCTGGGATAACAATTACATGGGTTCTTTTCAAATGGATGAAACTTCATATGGCGCGGATAAAAAACTTAAATGCCATGGTTGAATCTCAAATGTTGGCACCCTTGCATATACTGTTACAAACAAATATGAATATAAAACCTTTAGTTTGTCCCAAACTAAATGTCTTGGGGGAGTACATGGCAGAAACCCACCAAGTACGGGTAGAACTTGCAAAATACCTGCATACAGACACCCCTGGAGGTGTAAGACTCATCATAAAGCCTACAGGCATTCTCTTTGATGTATGACTCTATAGGCCTAAAAACTGTTTTGTTGTTAGAAAGTGTTCCAGGGAGAACGTTTTGAGAAAGCTAAGAACCCCAATCTGTCAGAAGAACCATTTTTATTTGTTATTTATTTACATTTTTTTAGTCCTTGCAAATTCCCATCATTCTCTGTCTTTATTAGGACACTCTGCCATCAAGGCAACCAATACCAACCAGGATGGACTAAGACTATCACTTTCTTCCGGTGAGACATTCTTCCGGTGATGCCAGTCATCTTTTCGAAATTGCTGCTCATGCAACACTGGGGACATTGTAATACACTGAGGAAAGCGCTATCTGCCACTCCTGCTTGCATGAGCTCACAGACGCACATGATTGGCAAGTGTCACCATGATTGATGCTGGAGTGCGGGTATGCCACCCCTCCCCTTGAGAAAGTGCAGCCTGTGATGGCTCTAGCATCACCCAAGAATCAAACTTGCAATCTTGCATACACATTTCCATTACACCACTCGGGAGGCAAGAACCTTTTAGTAAGTGTAATATTAGACTGAGGAATTTGTCATGTTTTTGTGGCCTTGCTTTGGGAAAAGAGGATTCTCAAGTGTTTTTTTCCGGATAATTACATTTGTTTTAGATTTGCTACAGAAACAAACTGAAAATACTTAAGACTTTCACATTTAATCATTTTTATGAGTGTGTGCATGACTTTCTCCAGCAATCCTGCTTTGGTTATATGAATTACATCACACATGGGCTGTCATTCACGTGGCCATGTAAACTCGAGTCATGTGTGAAAAAAAATGAGGCTGCTTTCACTGGAAAACTGCCTTCATTAGAAAAGTGATGCAGGAAAACATGCAGGACCAGGCCTGAATTCACGCTAACAAGCAACAGACCAGCTTTTATTTCTCTGTACATTCTTAGAAAAGTTAACAGTTCCAGCTATCTGTGGGGTGGGAACATTTTCTGAAAAGAAAACACAGTTGCAGTGTTTTAGTCCTGTTTTTTTTTTTTTCTGCAAATAGACATACTGTAGAACTCTTTATTGGAAGACAATTCCATGAGTTCTACAAATCTTTCTAAATCTATAACCCTAAAAGACTTATTTGTTGTTGTACTTTGGAGGAAACCTTAAACAGATGATAGACGGGTTTTCTTGTGAGATAGAGGGACCACTTCATGAACCATTAACAAACCTTTTGATTTCCAAAAGTGTTACTACAGCAAAATGACAAATTCCTAATGATTTCTTATTCCTTCATTCCTTAGTCCAGTCCAAGTCTTCTTTTTTTTAAGTAATAATCGTTACACTCAAATGATAAAATTGTATTACATAGAACAGGCTTTGACAATAAAACACTCTATTATACGATTATACAGTACTATTGCCTGAGGAGAGACAAGAAAAGGATTCCAGATTTATCTAATTTATCTAAGATCCTACAGATTGTCTAGCGTTCCCATTGTTTCCTACTCTTGCATCCGCATGGATTTACTTCCCGTTTTACATTCTTGCAGCCATTTCTGTACATTAAGCTGTTTAAAGTGCAGAGAACCAATCATTGATCTAAATATAGCGGTGGCTTTTCTCATAGCGTTTCTTCATGCTACGATTCAGGACAGAGGTGCTTACACTTTGAGGTTTCGCAGTAACATGTCAAGCTGTGTTTATTTGTTAACTCCAAGAAAGTGAAAAACAAGAAGCTGGTGAGAGGTGAGGTTAAGTGGTGAGGTGAGGTGAAGTGATAACAGAAACTGCCTTGCTTCACAGGCAGTCCACAACATTACATGTAACTATGAGGGTGAGTCAAAAATGACCTGTAGGCTACTCCTTTTCCCTGTTTGGTCCCCAGAAAGCAGTCCTACAAGGACGAAGGTTCACTTCTGATGAAGGAGTGAAGACAGCAGTGCATTTGTGGCTCGCAGCTCAGGCTAATACATTTTTTAATGAGGGAATACGAAAACTTATTTATTGAAAAATGGACAAGTGTATTGAAAAGCAAGGATGTTAAGTCGAAAAATTCTGTACTTGTCTTTTCTAAAAGTTAATTCAAATAAATTCTACAACCAGTGTATGGATCATTTTTTTGACTCACAGTATACATGTTACAGTGCACTGAATGACCTTTCGTACAGAAGAGTGAACTTTGGCTCTTTTACCACGTACAGTAGCTAAAGTTCCTGCCTTCTGTAATATTACATTTCCTGTTATACTTCAGTTAGCAACCAATACCAACATAGGGTGAAACACTCACACACACACATACATGCACACATACACGCACACACACTTCCCATGTGATTCAAACTTCAGTCCTTCTAGTTAACTGAACTCTCTCCCATCCACAACTCCTTCTAAATGCTTTCTTAGAGGAAAAATGCCTGAGTTATGTTTCACGCGAGGTGGATAACATTTCCAGCGTCTACGTTTTGACGCTGTCTTGGTATGTTGGGTTGGAACTTTGAGTTTTTTGGGCCTCTTCATGGCTCTGTTCTCCTCCGCTGAACACAACATCCGTGCGGTTTGGCTCAGCTCAGCTTTGCCCTCACTGCCAGGAGAGACTCCAAGTTAAATATTTTCTCCTCGGCAGGTCTGCAGTGGGAGCCTGTGGGAAAGTGGCGGAGTTTACAGCAGCGGCCTGCTTTCTCCCACACGGCTGTGTTTATTATCCTGACCTCTACGTGCAACAATCTCCTTCATTCTCTTTCTCTCTCTGTGTCTCTCTTTCCCACACACACACACACTCACACACACACACACACACACACACACACACACACACACACAGGCCTTTATCTCTGTCTCTCTGTCTCTGTTCTCTCCAGGTTTCATAACCTGCAGTTACAGAAATGCCAAAATCTACATGAGGAGAAATGGAGAAGCTTGTCCAATTTTTCTTTCTCCATCAGCAAAAACATGGTCTTGTGAGTGCAGGTGGGCATCACGGGACAATCCAAGGTAGATAGCAGGCCCCAGGTTCATGGTGTTTCAGTAATCAAAACCATATTCCATTACACAAGCTGAAGGAAATCTGGCCCGACAAATGGAGAACTTTCTCACACATTCACATTGGTTATCCTGCGCTTTGCCATTTTTCAGCCAACTGATTTGAAAGATTTTAGTACAGTCTGCAAGCATACTATTAAGTAGGTTTATTTTAAGCATTGCCAGTTCCATAATTGTTTGGACGGTGGCACAATTTTCGTATTTTTGCCTGCATACATCACAGCAATGGAATTGAAATGAAAACATTCAAGATGTAATTCAAGTGTAGTCTTTCAACTGTAATTCAAAGGCTCCAAAGGAATTGGTCAATCTAACAAAATCATAAATATTAGGATTATTTTTAATATTTGAATGCAAACATTTTGCAGTCAGTGACTGTCTAAAGTCTGGAATCTCTCCTCCTCAACTCTCCTCCATCTAAACTGTTTCTTCTGTAAGGAAGTGAAAAACAGTTCAAATGGGTTGAACTCATGTGACCAGCTCAATCCATTTGAGCTCATTCCTTTAAGAAAATTAAATTTCTTTCTCTTGTGTTGCTTTCATGATATGTTTTGGGTCATTATCAATCATTACTGTGAAGAGCTAGTAGTCCTACTAGTTTTGCAGCATTTAACTGAATGTGAGCAGATGGTATATCCCTATACACTTCAGAATCCATTTAGCTACTTTTATTATTATTTTATCAATAAACACCAGCGAGCCAGTCCACTGGTAGCCATACGTGCTCCTGCCATAACACTGCCTCCATCATGTTTGATGATGATGACGATGTGGATTGCTTTGGTACATGAGTCCTTCCTTTCCATCTCGACAATCTTTTCTTTCCATCATTCTGGTGCAACTTAAAGTTTCAATGTTTCAGTGTTAATCCTATGTATTTCATGAAGGTCATCTCTGAGCATAGACTTTGAAAATGATCACTTTTCTTGGTCTTTTATGCCATTTGATGTTGCTGAACTCACCAGTGCATTCCTTCTTTTAAAACAGATGATTTGGCTACTTTAAAAGTTTATGCTATCTCTCTGATAGGTCTGTTTTTATTTCAGCCTAATGATGGCCTCCTTCACTTGCTTTGGCACCTCTTTGGATCACATATTGAGAGTTCGCATGAACAGCTACAAGTTGCCAAATCAAGACTTGGACTAAATGCCAGACCTTTTATCACTGTGATTTGTCATGAAATAGTTAAGAAACAGGCCACAACTGGCCATCAAGCTACTTAAGTCAGTTGTCCAATTATTTTTGAGCCTGAAAAAATACAGTATATAATTACTAAATGGTTAATGTAATATTTTTTAAAAACCTCTTGAATTAATGCTGAAATGCTACTCAGGCAAAATAAAGTGTCCTTGTCCAAATATTGATGGACCTTATTATATTTTAATCATTTCTACAATTTACACTCAGATCTAATTACAAGGATCTGTTATGGTTTTCTTTTCTCTGTTATGAAGCTAACAGATGTGTAATATTCCTTATTTTTTTGCAAGTCACTGTTGCTATAGTTATGTCTTTTTTCTATATGCTGAAAAGCACAATAACAGTGTAACTTTATATTGCTGCTTCTTTGTTGTCAGTGAAAGGTCTGAGTTGAGCATACACAGGCAAAAGGGATCAAACAGCATTACGGCTGAATACGTTCAGGCTCAGATTCCATTCACAATCATGACGATATGGTGCAAATACAAAAGACTCTCATATATAAGTTCTTCCTAAAGCCTAAAGAAATGAAAGCAGATTATTTCATAAGTCTGTTCATTTATTATTGCAGTACTGTATTGTTATGCCTTCTGCTATACATATTACAATTCTGAATCAGTCCTGACATTTTTGCTTTTCATCAATTTTGATTAGATTTAACTCCACCACACGAAACTTCCGTCCTGTTTTAAATTCTGCCATACCGCAATACTGTTCAATTCTGTTTCTAATATTCTATTGTTTCTGTAGTAACAGCTCGGTTAATGGAACTTGTACAGAAACAGCAGACACTCCACATACAGTACAGTACAGAAAGTCTTTTTTTTTTGTCTTAACAGGAATAAATGTTTGGAGCTGCTATAATAGCATAAGTGATAATAGGACTGAATTTAAGTGATAACTTGCTGACATTCAACAAAATTGAATGTAACTGTAAACAGAAAAAAGTACACCCGAAATGTGCCATCCTTTATTTAGTAATAAAACTGTAATGTCTCCAAAAATTACAAGTTTCCACATCTGTCACAGTAACTTAAATGTTTCTGTTATGATTTTGCTTTGTTTTTTTTCTTTTACATTTGCCATTATTTTTTTAACCACCAGTGCATTTTACATGTATTCCAACATGATTTGTCATTTCTTTGGCCATGTTAATCTTCATAGTGACATGAAGCAGATTTTTACCTCCTGGCCAATCAGGTTGCAAGTTGGAGGGCAAACAGAAAAGCAAACAAAGTGCCAATGAAACATGAATCTTGTTATTGAGTGAATATGATGAAATTTGGGACTCTGAATCATACATATTTTACTGCCAATTTTCCAATATTTCAATGTAAACAAAAATAACAGTGTGTTATTTTGGGATACTTCACAACTACATAATGTGACGTCCAACTCTTACTGTATTTGGTCTGTGGTCAAGTTTCACAACCAGCTCAAATTCTATTGATTTTTGAATTCCATTGACTCCAAAACTATAGCAAAGACAAACAACAACTACGTGTTTCAGGGATAAATCTTAATTAAACTGTTAAAGTGTGAGTGTGTTATATCCTGTAATATGTTTGGACCCCATACAGGCTCCAGGCCCCCACAACCCTACACAGAATAAGCGTTATGGACAACAGTAGGATGGATGCAACACACAGTATATAAACTGCCTGACTAATAAAGTTGTTCATTTAGTTGCCTTTAGCTTTGATTACAGAACGCAATGAAGTGGTTAGTTTATTTGTGAAAATCATTTTTCATTTTCCACAAACTACTCTTTCACAATTTGAGTCCTGGAAGACTCCTGTGCCATTAGGGGGAGAAAAACTACATAGATGTTATAACCTGGTCATTTAGTACATTCAGGTCATCAACTGACTTAATTTTATTGCCACATAATGTTGGTGAGCCTAGACCTGAGCAACTGAAGCAACCCCAGATCATAACACTGCCTCCAGAGTCTTCTACTTGATCCCTTACATTTACATTTAGGTATCTAAATCTTATCCAGAGCGACTTACCAACGTTCTTCAGATTCAAAGTTTCAAAGAACTTTATTAATCCCTAAGGTGTAAATTGCTTAAGCTTCCATCATTGAATATATTCTTAAATTGAGTTACTAGGTCACTAACACTCTTCTTACCCTGATGCATTCATTGCTCTGGAATAGGGTCAACCTGGGCTCATCAAACCACATGACCGTTTTCCATTGCTCCAAAATCCAGTCTTTATGCTCCCTGTCTCCCAGTCTTTTTTCTGATCAGTCTTACTAACAAGTGGTTTTCTTATGGGCACACAGTTACAGTATTTTGTACAAATCACGTGAGTTCCCATCACATTGTGTGTGTATGGAAATGCTCTTACAGTACATAGCTATGGCTTTTATGGCTTGTTTTAATTTTTTTTTTACCATCCAGCTTCACCAATTTTTTAATTGATTTCCATCCATGATGTTTTTCCGACCACATTTCTCCCACAGAGTTGATGGTTCAGTAATATGCTTCAATAGTTAAAGGGTTCTTAACTCAGTTCCAGCAATTCTTCATCTCCTTAGTTGTTTTCTTTGCTTGATGCTGACCAATATTTTGACCCTTCTGAAATAGTGTTTTTTTTTTTTTTTTTGGCCAGGCAGTGTATAATTGAATTGATTACTCAATTGATTGATTACTCAAGCTACAGTACAGTTAGTTAGATAGAATGTTTATGGTGTGAAAAGTGTAAAAGCACCCTAACAAAATATTTTTTCAAATAACTAAACAATAAATTCAATAGAAGACGCTGGGTATTTTTTTTTAGTCACGAACTGTTTGTGTGTTTAAATCAGATGGATACCTGTCGTTTTTTGTCTATGCGTATGAGCCTCTTTTCTTTCCTTGGTATTTAGACACAGCAGAGGGCAAACAGTAATAGCGTGTGATCTTTAGTTCCACATCTGTTAAACGGGCCGCATTAGACCTGGAACCTGAAACTGAACCAAGCACATAATTACACTTCTACTTACATGTCTATACCTGACAAAGAAGTCAGTATAGTGAAGAGAAAGAGAAGAATGAAAGAGCGAACATTTTCTTAAGGCAGCCCACCAAAGTCGAGTGAACAAAAAAAGTGGCCGGGACACTTCAGGCTGACAGCAGCTTTACTGTGGAAATGTTTGCTCTGTGCCTGCTTTTGAAAGTAGAAAGGCTTCTTGGTGATAGACATTACAGTAATTATGTACTCTGTGTTCTTTACAATGAAGCCCTCATGAGGATGGCCTGGAGGAGGCCAAGCACAGCTCCTGTGAGCAGAAAATCTCTAATGAAAGTCAGAAATGAACAGTTTACTAACAGATGGGACAGTAAACGATTATAATGATACATTTTTAGCCGGCACGGCCTTGTCATGTTTTTGTTTATTGCCGCTGCGGGACTAAACATGGAGCTGTTCCGTGGTTCCTGATGAGAGTTTTAACCCACAACTGTCTGAATTCGACGGGCCAAATGGACTTCAACTAAATAATATTTAGTCATTATAATAGACACCATTGAGAGCTAATATTGTCATGTTTTAGATTTATCTATTAAGTCAGTTTTCATTCAAACACAATATGAAATTAACTATAAACAGATAAATGAATAAATGATGAATAAAAATGTGTAGGGTGGCCTTAACACTTGCTTATACAGTATGTGTGTACTCTAATAATAATGATCATAATAATAATAATGGGGCCTCCGAGTGGCGCAGTGGTAAAGTGCTCGCCCTATCATTTGGAGATCGCTGGTTCGATTCCCGGGTGATGAGGTAACCTCTCACAGCCGGAGGTCTCGAGAGAGCTGATTGGCCGAGCTCTCTCAGCAGGGAGGGATGAGAGGTACTTCGTACTCCCACATTAATCACGGCTCTACAGCCAATCAGGGGCGTCTGTGAGCTCGTGCACGCAGAAGGAGCGGATAGCGCTGTCCTCCGAGTGTGTTAAGTCGCCCCCCAACGCTGCGTGAGTGAATAGTTCGAAAAGATGCGGTCGGCTGGCGTCACGTGGTTCGGAGGAAACATATGATAGTCTTCGGCCCTCCCGGCTGAATGGTAGTGGGAGCCTTAATGTGGGAGCCCCCTAGTGACGGGGAGGAATTGGACACGACTAAATTAGGGAGGAAATCAGGAAAAATTAAAAAAATAAAATAAAATAAATAAATAATAATAATGAGTCTCCAGTGTTAGGACTTTAGTTTGTTAATAATCAAAGGTAAAGACGTAACTTTAACTTGTCAGGACAGAGAAGTTTGTCCTTTGTGGTTTGTGTGTGTGTGTGTGTGTGTGTGTGTGTGTGTGTGTGTGTGTGTGTGTGTGTGTTTTTGGTAAGATGACAAAAAGACTGGAGAGAAAACTTATGTTAATAGCTATAAACTTGTTTCATTCACAACCTGTAATTATAATATTGTCACTGTATATTCTTGAATAGAAACAATCCAGCCGTTAATTTTATATTTTATAAACCTCGGGCACGAGGCGGGATATACCCTGGACTGAGTGCAAATTCATAGCAGTGCACACACACAGACCACAGACACACGCACACACACACACACACACACACACACACACACACACACAATCAAAACACACTACAGGCAATTTGGGAATGCCAAGTAGTCATGTCTTTTGGACTGTGGGAGGGAACCAGAGTACCCGGAAGAAATCCACCAAGCATGGGGAGAACATTTAACCTCCACACGCATACACCCAAGGCAGAAATCGAACCCTCAACCCTGTAGGTGTGAGGCTAACCACAGTGCTAACCACTATGCCACCATGCAACCAGAAAACAATCTGCTGGTTAATTTTGGCTAGACTAGAAAACCTGCAGTCTGATTTCCATTCTTCTTGTGACTGCAGTCGCTCAAAAGTTCAGGACTGGAGTCTATCTGAGCCTCCAACAACAAACTGAACTCCATTTACACTAAAAGATATCAACTGTTATATTGAACTGCCAGCCGCCTAACACACAGATCAATCGCTGCTATCCGCTATCACCCAAATGAGGATGGGTTCCCTGTTGAGTCTGGTTCCTCTCAAGGTTTCTTCCTATTGCCATCTCAGGGAGTTTTTCCTTGCCACTGTTGCCGTCATCCTCGGCTTGCTCACCAGGGACTATCTGATTTGATTCATACGCATTCACATTTCATGCAAACCTCCATAATTTCTTTTGATTTTGTAAAGCTGCTTTGCGGCAATGACAATTGTTAAAAGCACCATATAAATAAAATTGAATTTAATTACATTTAATTGAATTGGCTTAAGTTTAAATAGTTTAAATCACTTTTCTGATTAGCATCTCTTCAGGTAACAAGGTAGCTTCAAATAACATGAAAATTTAAGGAAACAACTAACGTTTGCTTGGAAAAAGTTCGAAATTTCAACATGTTCTTTCCTACAACATCACCATAACAAAAATACTAAAATGGAACATATTAAAGTTACATTTCATATGTTCTCCCAATATTCACATAGGTTTTCCTCCCAGGTTCTCTTGTTTCTGTAACCAGTGAATGACTTTGCGGTGTTGTTTGTTGGCCTGGCAGCTGTATTCCTCGACTCAAGTCCACTTTCCCGTGGTAGACGCAGTATTAAGCACCCTGCGCAGTATTAAGCAGATAAGTCAGTCCATAGTAAAGTTAAAGAAAGCACCTGAGTTACTCCCCTGATCTATCACATCACTCTGGCTAACTTCTAACTTAAACTGGAATCTGCCTGTGGGTGCAGACATAAAATTCTTAACTGCACATTATTGAATAAAATCATACTACTCCCTGAATACTATGTTTTAAGACAAAGCTACCGAATACTAAATGTGGGTTAAAGCTGTGATCCGCTCGCTCAGAGGACTCGTTTGCAAAATGGCGCCAGTTTGCACTGTTTAACCTCGAGTTTGCACAGAATGCCAAACCATTTTCATGTTAGTTTTCATCTTGGAAACGTCAACTGGAAATGGAGTAAAAGATTATTTCCAGTCTTCCAACTTTACATGTCAAATCAGAAATCTTATAATGGGTCATGTCTGATTTTCCACTTGAGAAAGTACAAATAGCTGAACTGGACTGTAGATGGTCCAAAAATCATTTACTTATAACGTTTGTGATATTCCTAATTGGCAATAAATTCTATCCTGGTGGACAGGAAGATTTTTTTTCCTTTTCTTTCATCCATCTTTCTCGTTTCTCTCCGGTTTTACAGGATTCACTATAGAAACCCAGTAGCTCAGAGCAAACCTGTGAGACGTGATAAAGCTGATTTTAATTTAAACATATATCCGTCACTGCACCATGCACAGCTTTTCTTTGTTTGAGCCAACATCTCTGTGCATCTTTTATTATCCTGCAAACAGAGATGAAGAATTAGTGTCAGTATTTGAGTTCAGTAAGTTCAGTAAGCATGCAGTGTGCTCTGTATTTGTATGCATGTGCATATGTGTGAGTGTGTGTGTGTTTGTATGTTTTATGACTCCACAGTGTGGTTAAGCGTCCCAAGAAGATTAAAGGAAAAGACGCATGATGGTGTTTGAAGTCCTCATCTAGGTTAGAGCGGGTGTCTAGTTAAATGTTTGTGGTCCGGCGTTTGGAATACGAAGAGAGCGTTGTGAGACTCTTCGTCTCTGACATGTCAGTCTGAGATATTCTGTCTGCTTTATTTTACCGACTGCTGCAAAAAAAAAAAAAAAAACGTTGTTCAAGTATTTTCCACTCTGTCTCACCCCACCCTCGGTATTCAGAATGCATCAAGGCTGGATAAGTTATTTGCACAGCAAACAGCCGTGTTTGAATTCAAGCTCCAACCATCCGTTGAGTGACATGGACTGCAGTTAAAAAAATAAATAAAACAAGCTAACAAGTTTTTTTCTTTTGCACCTGTAAATCGGATAATCAAACTTTAAGTCATTGCTTTTCATCCAGCCTGTTAAATTTTCCAGAAAGACCACAGCTTGTCAGAGAGGCCGGTGTTATAAAGTCAGGATGAGGTCGAGGAATGTTTGTAAGTCCCCTAAATGGCTGGTGAAACTCATATCTGGAGGTTAAGCAAAGATCAGACAGCCAAGAAACTGCTCAGGTTGTGCTTATAAACCAATTTTTTTTTTTTTTTATTTGCTCTACCGCAATCAGGTATTTCCATCCATCATACGTGCATATAAGCAATCTTAGAAAGACGGCTGTTGCGCAATTGTAAAAGCAGACAGCTTTGGCCTGAGGACGGCAGGTCTGGCATGAATGGTCAATTCACCGTCTGCATTCCATCAAACTTTTCAGGACAGAAGAATTCCTTCATTCATGAACTGAGGTATCGTCTCAATTTAAAACAGTCCTGACATGAAGAACAAGGAACAGTCAGGATTATTTAATGTTTCGAATGCCCTGCCTGCTTCCAATAAGGAATACAAGTACAGAATAAAACACTGTCTCGAGCTGTTACAGGAAAGTAACCAGTGAAGGGATGGGGTGATGAAGTGGAGTGACTGGACCCACCCTGAAGTTGAACAGCACCTCTGGAAAAGTTGTATTCCTCTTATACCACAGCAATTTGCCAACAATGATGCATTTATAGATACATTTATGGCATTTGGCAGACATCAAGTCTTACATTTCCAGAGCGACTTACATTTATCTAATTATTCATTTGCGCAGTTGAGGGTTAGGGGTAGTGCTCAAGGGCCCAGCAGGGGCAACCTAACACTTTAACCACTGAGTTCCCCCTATTCCATGCCTCAGACTGTTACGACGTGCTGACACTAGAGACATCTTTCAGAAATACCTCATACTCACTCTATAAACCTCCCATCAATTCTATCACTACTGACAAATACAGTTGATATAAATGTCTTTTTACAAGAGTCTATTAAAAAATAAGTTAATATACTGTATAGAATACATTATACCTACTGTATATATGGTCCAAAAGTATGAGACTACATTGAAAATAAGGGAGTAAAAAAAATTATTGTTATACATTTCTACTAACATTTCCACGAGTTGAAGTACTTTAAACTTATTTAAGCATTAAAAGTAGATATGGAGTCTAGTCTATAATCCTGAATTCCATATACAGTGTAACATTACTGTAAAAAAAATTTATAAAACAGAAAGCCCTATATCATTTCACAAAAGAATTCCAGAATTCCTCTGAGTTTGACCCCAGTGTGTCCGATCACACGACGCGCTTCGGTGTATAAGCCATAACCACAGCTCAGAGCATCCTCAGTGCACCCGGCTACAAAACTGTTGGCTTGGCACGAGTCTAAAACTGTAATTTGAAGGAGAAGCTGTATTTACAGTTGATGAGGCAGACAGAAGCAACCATTCCAGACGCCATTAAGAGCTGCGTGTACGTGTACGAGTCACGTGGCATTAACTCGTGCTGACAGACCCATGTGAAGCTTTTAGAATGTCCTACTAATGTAGCGACTCTCATCCTGCTTATTACAGATGCTGATTTAATCTGTTATAGTAAAATGATTTGGTACAATTCATTTATTATACCAAGTGTTATTTAAATGAGTCTTAAAATATGTATAATATATATGATTAAAAATAATAAAATTAAATACATGTGTTTTTTTTTACTTGATTTGGAAAAATAATGTACGCATACTGTACCTGATCACCTAAACAATTCTTGCAAGTCTCTACAGTCTTGTTAAACTTTAAACTACTTTTAGGGTTGCCAATAATTATGAAGGTTGCATAAGTTTTTTTTTTTTTTTTTTTTTAATAAATGAGTCGTTGGGGTTTTTTTTATTCATGAATAAGTTACTGTTAGCACATTGCTGTAGTATAAGAGGAATAAAACACTCCTGGGAGAGCAGCTGACTGGCAAAACCCACTTTCAAAACCAGTCAGGGAAAGCACTTTCAGCAAGAAAACAATACAACTGCTAACACGCTAACACTGCATGTGCAAATACAGTGAATTGTTCTGTCAGTTTTGTTTGGCTTCTTCATTTCAGATTATATTTTTTTCCGTACAAAGCTAACTCCTGGACACTCGCTCTCTATTCTCAGCGCTGTCATCAGTAAGCATGTAAAAGGCACGGTGGCTTTAGATTAGCCTGTTGTTGGGAAAAGCAGCTATTTAAACCCAGTCTGAGGAGGGTCACGCATTGTTTTACTTTTAGCATCCATGCTGATGTTTGTGCTCCTTAACTGAGTGCACAGAGACGCCAAAACACTCAAGCCTACAACACATCCGCTGGACAGCGATCTCTAACTGAACAGACTGCACAGAAGTATTGGACAGAAGCTGAACACCAACTCACTGCTGCACGTACACACCGTTGTTGTAGTATCACCATGAAGTGGTTCAAACTACTTTCACTTCTGGCTATCAGGATCTCTTTAATCTCATTTTATCTTATTGAATATCATATCTTATTGATGATTTTTTGTAATAACCGCACAACACAGTTGTACAATGTATCAAATCCAAATGCATGTATGCATGTGTGTGTGTGTGCATGTGTGTGTGTGTGTGTGAGATCAGATATAGCGCTTGCATCCCAAACAAGCTTCCTACTCAAAGAGGTTCCTGCTGAGTTTCCTGCTTGGCCGGTCTCACACTCGTGTTGTGATTATGAGCGTTTGTGTATATGTACTCACATGGCACGTGACTCACTGAGAAAACACTCACAGCCACCTTTTTAACTTTTTTCCCCTCCCTCTGAGTGCTTCTCATCAAACGAATTGAAGGAATGTGACAGCTATGGGGAAATATTTCTGCGAAGCTCAAGCTTGCTCAAGTACCTCTCCTGTTTTTGTGTGTGTGTGTGTGTGTGTGTGTGTGTTTCGCCTATTGATTGTACTTCAAAACCAAAACAAACCCTTGGTTCCTATGCAACGAGTAAGATATTTGCAAAGCTGCCACGGTTGTGGTGTAACTGTGCAGAATTGATTGAGATTTGATTGTTTTACTGCAGGGCACTGCCACAAGTCTAATGATTTTACAGTTCCGTACTCGCTCACCTGTGTTTAACTACAAACTAAAAATGTCCGCTGATGTCATCAAGTGGCAGTGAAGATACAAAGCCTGTCTTAGAAGAAGGATTGTACCCAGGGAAAACATTTTACTAAGGTTGACCTTACGGGTATTTGTCATAGTTAATACATCTACAATTTACTGAGATTAATTGTTTGGTTTCCATGACAGTCGAAGTTAACTGTTGCCTGGAAAAATAGTAAATTTCACAATATCTTAGAGGTTAGTTCAAAATATTTTTTAAAGGCACCATTTACTGTCGTCATATTAAAGGGGCACGTAGTATACAGTTTGTCGATCTTTGCAATACTATATCATTTATTTAACAAATTATAATTTCTTAAATTCTTTTTCCCTGCATATTTTTTACAATTTTTTTTTATATTAGAGCTTATTTAAATTAAAAATGAACAAAAAGCAAGTAACACTGCTTGTATAGGGTTTACAATAAACATACCAGAGTACTACTAAAGATTAGTCAATGTGCAACTTGCTAATTCATCACATTTTTTCATAATCATCCTCTTTTACTATGTGGGAGGAAACCGGAATACCCGGAGGAAACCCGGCAAGCATGGGCAGAACATGCAAACTCCACGCAATCAAACCCTCAACCCTGGAGGTGCAAGCCCAAAGTGCTAATCACTACAACATCATGCCATCTATGACACAAATTAGCCATAAATTATTCTGACTGTGGGAAATTAACCCTGATTGTCTGCTGTTTGAAATTATTTCGTATGTGCTCTAATTTCCAACGTGCTCAGAGAAAGCCAGCATGAAAAGGGAAAAAAAAGTCCTGACTGAGTGATGTATTAATATTTGCATTTCTCGTACATAAATTTTGAGTTTCGACTATACTGCAATGTTGCTGAATTCTCTTATTTGGACTGGCAAGAAGGTTAAATTGATTAATTTTCTACAACGCAACTATGACAATAACTTTGGCAGCAATTCAAATCACAGGTTTATATTAATGTGCTTCTTCTAATGCATTATTATTATTATTATTTCCATAGTAACGACATGCACAGATACAGATAAAATATACCAGATGTTTAACATAAAGCTTAATATAGTACTAATATTTTAAGCATTTTTATTTGACAAAAGAAAAAATGTCCTTTGAACAGTAAGATTAATAGTCGCAGTTATGGATTAAATACAGATTAATGGATTGAAAATGATCACAAAGTGCCATGAATTGTGTACACACAGACGTACTGGTGAGCCAGGGACAACAGCATCTACACTCTAATCATCAGTCTTGTTGAATTTTGGGACTGACCAATCATAGCACTGAAAACATGACTCTACTGTAATTCTTTCCCCTCAAAAGCTTTGAAATTCAACAAGACCGATGAGTAGAGTGTAGATGCTTGTGTTCCAGCATTAAAATGGAATCTATTATGATCTCCCTGCCTTTTTATTATTTTTTATTTTTAACAGATGAATTAAATAAGTAACTAACTTAAGAACAAGTAAGTATGTTCTACAGTATTTTCAGTCTATTCATGCGCCTGTTTCTCTACTCTGTCAGGGTCACTGCTGTCCTGAGAATGACATTTAGACTAGAATGTGTAGCAGGGCTAATTACTTACCTTCAAAAGTTCCCCAACGTACATATTAGGAGCAGCTAATA
Organism: Clariallabes teugelsi; assembly: GCA_030014215.1. Classification (NCBI taxonomy): domain Eukaryota; kingdom Metazoa; phylum Chordata; class Actinopteri; order Siluriformes; family Clariidae; genus Clariallabes; species Clariallabes teugelsi. Next base: position 14,519,889 of record JAQMYG010000007.1, read on the forward strand.
AATTAGCAACTTAGTATAACGTATACCAAGCAAAGTCAATGTTTTCCCAGCATGGAGTTTCACAAGACAAACAATATTCATTCTTATTTCTAACTTAAATATTCACACTCTGCATGTGCAGTGTAAACACTTCCACCTTCTCTGTGAGAGATCATTTATCTCCCCAGGTGTAAAGGTATCACAGGCTTTTGTTTTGGACACAAAGATAGCTTTTCTGTTCATGGGTTTATCTACCCTGGGTCTCCAGCACCACAGCATGTTTGCCCAACTGTAATCCCTCATCTTTACCAGCTATACAATATAAGCCCACTGCAATCAGTCTTCTTCATACAGCTAAATGTTATTGCACAACTTGTACTATCATCATCGGGGGAAAGGTTTTTCAAGGAGCAATAGGTGGAAATTAGCTGATCTGCAAATGTGAAAACAAGAAATGCTGCCAGTGAGTAAACTAATATAAACTAGCACATAACCTCAACATTAAACTTATAGAAAACTATGCAGAAGGATCTAAATTAAGACTCATAACTCTAAAGAGATTTAATGCGAGGAATATCACAGTCTGTGTTATGCAGTTACAGGAAAATAATCAGCGACACAACTGATACTGTTGTATACCAAGTTGACAATGATTATTTTCCAGTACCAGCATGTGCCAAAGTGTTTTATTCCTGTTGTATACTTCAGCACAAAACAAAAACAATATGCTTATGGATTATAACATTTAATGTTATAAAAACAGATTTCTGTTCTCACTTTTATTATAGCAGCTATGACCTGTCGCTCTCTCAGCAGCCTTTCTTTTATCTTTTATCTTTTATCTCTTCAAATAAAAAAAAGCACAAAGCACAACATCTTGTGTTGGAACATTTAAAGTTATAACTTTACCCCTCATTCTTATAACATGCTTATACTGCAGCAGACGTCTTCCATAATCATTAAAAACTTGTCTTTTTCATTACCATAAACTTTTGCACCAGTTATACAGGTTTATTTTTTGGTTTATATGGAAATACCTGTTTACGTTTTACCTCTATCTATGAAACTGATCATAACAATACCTTCTAACCGATCCATTTCAATAATTCATCAGTGCTGTGATATAAACATTATTCGAGCACTGCGGATATTACCTCATTTGTGACTTAAGGGAACACACAATACGAGGGAGTAGAGCCAAGACCTTGCAAGTAATCGTCCATTGTTTGAACTTTGAAGAAACGTTCCCTGCACATAGAGCAGTCCGACAAAGAAGGAAAAGCAGACATTTATATTATATCCGGTAATTTGAAAGATGCTATGATCCAGAGAGGGATAGAAGGCGAGAGAAAAAGTACAGCAAGAAGCAGAAAGTAACCTAATCAAATGCAAAGTGCAGGTTCTAGTTTAGTTCCATTGGATTGGGTTTTACTCCTAGAGACTGCGTAAATAAAGAAAGCAGATAATTGAATCTCAGTAGAAGAGCATCCATGGCTGTAATTTATACATGGATTCATGGTGTAGCTGGATGTTAATCATGGTATCATCTCCACAACACTGAAAAATCTCATAATTTTAACACTAGCTCATAACAGACGTTGAGCTTTTCTTGGCCCCTTTTAAAATTCATATTAATGTAATTTGATTACTGTCTTTTATTTGAAGTTCAACTATACATTCAAGACATTCGCTTTAAATGAAGTCTTGACACTTTATGACGCGTTATGGTGTCTATGGTTGTAAAGCTACCATGGAGAGACAGATATATTTACATTCAGAGAACATCTGGTCCCCATGATCTCACACCATGCAGTGGTTGCGGTATCGCATTTGATCTTTTAAATGTATCTTGGGTGCCTTTTCACCTGCATGTTTATGTATACAATCTCTATCTGGATATAATCCTGACAATCACGATGCGTGAAGCGGCCAGGTGTGAAGGGGGTCAAAAAGTTACAGTGCATTCACACACAGAAAAACAGGAAAAAAATAAATTGTGGAAAATTCCTTCTGCCTTCCCTGACTCATGGAGCACACTGACTGTGTGAAGAAATAAACACAGTGACAAGATCCTGAGCAGTCAAACATGAGAACACAGTGAGGTTTACTCCACCAACACTGCGCTACGTGTCCATGTGTCATCAAAACCAGAAGACACATACCAGTATTCTTGTATGATAACTCACACCAGAGTCTGGCCATGATTGCGTCAAATTTCCACGAGGGCGTGAGACGGAAAACAAGTAAGCGTTCATATGGTACATGTTAAAATATTACACACGAAAAGTACATATTAAATATTAAACACCAAAACACCCAGTGGTATTCTGGTATTGAAGGTTTTTCAAAATATGAATAATGAATATAACACTTGGGGGCGTGCTGTTATAGGGGAAAAAAATATCTATAGGGTAGTGTGATGATGCATAAGTACTGTTACCACCCTTAAATTTATAACACCCCATTCATCAGAATCCAGAACTCAGGAGCACTTTAGACTATATAGATAATAGTAATAAATAAAGATGATGATGATGATGTGGTGTGATATTACAGCACACAGTGTATACACTGATAAGCCCTAACATTAACACAATCACCAGGTGAACTGAATAGAATTGATGGACTAGTCTTGGTCTTGGGTGATCCCACAGAAAAGTCAGTGAGAGAAAAGCACAATAAGAAAAAATCAAGGCTGGCCGTGACAGAAAGGTACCAGAACACAGAATGCATCACAGCCTGCCAGTTATGGGTCTTAGCAGTTCCAAACCCTCCAGATCCCGATACAATCACAAATCCGATCCACAGAGGACCCATCCCACAAGCCACAGACCCCAAGGGATTCGCTGTTAATTTCCTGGTGCCAGACAACACAGGACACCTCCAGAGGTCCTATAGAGCCCATGTCCGAAGGGAGCAGAACTGCCCCAGTGGTACAAGGGGAACCCAAATAGTATGTGGTTTTAATGTTGGCTGATTGGTGTATGTCTGCTGTATAT
>JAQMYG010000007.1:14528289-14546002 GCA_030014215.1 Clariallabes teugelsi
CCACCATGGTCACCACCCATCTTGAAAAGTTTTCCCCCTCACATATACTAATGTGCCACAAACAGGAAGTTAATATCGCCAACCATTCCCATTTTTTAAAGGTGTATCCATATAAATGGCCCACCCTGTAGATAACTGTGTAAATAGCATTTTCCTTTCATCTTCACAATGAAGCAAAATGATTTGACCAAAGGATAGGAAAATTAATTTCTTAAAAGTTGTTATACTCTCTCCAAGTCAGAAATAATTGCATGTAATCAAAATTTTCCACTTTATTGTTGTAAATGTCCATTGTTGATCAATTTCAACCATATTTGGGATTTACTGCTTTATCGTGGAGCAAATATTTGTCTTAATATATGCATAACTAAATAATTTAATAGTAATACTTCAATATTATTAATCCCTTATTTGAACATCACTGTTTTTTTTTTGTTTTTTGTTTTTTTTTACAAAAAAATCCATCACAGAAATTATTTCCTCAAACAAATAAATAAATAATCAACTTTGAAGTAAGTTTTTGACTGAACGGTTAGTGTGTCCTCAGCAGTTTTTACAACATGTTTTCAAAGCTCTTGAACAGAGCAAAGCAAATCTATGCATGCTGAAAAAAACACACATCTGTGCACATCAGGAATCACAGGTTAGCCTCAATGTAACATCTGGTTAGCTCCACACCCTCATGCAGCTCCATGCAAAGAAAGATAAAGAACCCTTTAAGGTTAGGGTTAGACCACAATGAAACAAACAGCCTTTGTTGTTTGTTTTGTGCTGCTCATTTCTAATGGCACCCGGAGCTCAGGGTGAATGCTGTGAGTCCTCCACCACAGAGTGTGCAGAGTGAGTGACCTGATTCTCTCTGAGCTGTGGCAGGTGCGGCCTACCAGTGTGGTATGCACAGCTGTCAGAAGATTTTATGAGCAGTGCACGTGCACACATTGCAATTGCACTCATGCCTCAAAGTTCATCAGCATTTCATCAGCATGGCTGTGATTGCAGGGCTGATCTTTATCTCGGAATAAATGATGGCTCACCTCACCATCAGCATCAGTTTATACAACATACATCTTTGTAGTAAAAGCCACCAAAACATCATATACTCCAGAACTAGTACTAGTATAGGGTTCAATTTGGCTGTTGAATGATTTCTACTGGATTAAATAAGGAATTAAATATTTGAAAATAATCTAAAATAGGGTGGTGTAATGATGTGAAGTTACTTTTACAACCCTGAAGTGAATTATTTGGCAATAAAAGTTTAGTTGTGTGTGTTAAAACACTTGTGGATATGCTCTTATTGGGAAATAATCAACAATTTGGTGGTGTGATAAAGCAGAATTACTGTTACCAGCCCTGAGCTGATTTCTGATGAAAAACAAATGTTCTTCTGACGTAAATATGACGTTTCACCTAAAATGTATTCATACAACCTTTAACATACTGTACATCATAAAATAAGAAAAAAATATTCAATTGTCCATTAAAATACATTAAAAGTTGAATTAAAATGCGCATTATTTCACTTCTTGTATAAAATGCTTTAGCATTCAAGATTATAACGAACATTTGCTTTATTGTGTAAAGCCCTAAATGTCCTCTTAGTCCAGTTTGGAGACTATAGTAACTCTCATACAGCCCATAGAATAACAAGCTAACTAACAACATTTAGTGGTTTGTTCCATATGCCTATGATTCAATAACAATGTCTTATTTTAAACGAGCTGCAGTTTATCATCAATTTACGTAAATAATGTCTAGGAATAACTGCACATAATCTCTAGATCTTGACCAGAAGAAGACTGAAATTGGCCAGCAAGAATGTAAAGCTGAGTTCAGAGCTCTCTGACGTAACATGGCGAAAAAAGCGAATGGAAAAAGCTTGGAGTCAGAGTGGCGAATGCTTTCACGAGTCGCTTGCTTTACTTGTTTGGAGAGAAACCATAGCAACAAAGGGGGAAACCCACACAGCTGTCGAGGAGCCGAGGCCCTGAAGCTGAGCGCGCTCCATCGAGAGGCCTGAATCACTTCTCCCCAAGCTGAGATTGGGTTTCATCATCTCGAACACTTGGGACTTAATGCACAGCAGATGTGGAGCCAACAGGAGTTGGCAGGCTTCTGACAGTAAAGGATGGAGCGACCCCCTCCTTCACACACACACACACACACACACACACACAAACCCCTCCAGCCTCCTTAGTCTTCCCCAGAAAGAGAAAGCCAGGAGAGTTAGGCTCCTCTCCCAGCACAAACAACGACTCGCAAAAACGCAGGATCGGCTTTAAAAAATAATGAACGGCAGTGATTTGTCGCTGTGCAAAACAAGCCATTACATCAAACCCCTGACAGCAGCCATAAATCGTTTCTAGTTTGGCTCCCACCAAGTCGCACTGTACTCAGTTTATCAGGGACGCCGTGACCAAAGAAATGTGGCATGTAATATCATTTAATCCTTTTCCTCATTGGCTTGAGATGCCATTCCCTCAAAAAATAAAAATGCGGCACTAAGCCAACCTGACCTTATCTCAGTCATTGCAGAAGTGAAAAACAGAAAAGCAGACTTTATCATGTGCATTAGGAGTGTTTGAAGGAAAATGTGCTTGTGGCCAGAGCAGGGAGAGGCAGTACCACGGCGTGGAAGTCTCTCGTTGCACAACATCTGCAGCTGCTCTGCATAACAAGCATTGCTGACACAGCGAGCCATCTCTGCTCTGAACACACACCGAACAAGCGCATCAGTTTAGAGCTACACTGTTCTCTAGGTCACACAGGAAATGTCCATCCTGAAACACATTATGTATAAATGGTTGATGCTGTAGTTCATAGGAGAAGAAACCTTAAGTTCACATTATCCGAACACAGAGCTGTGATTTCAGATACAGCAACAAGTGACTGGAACGAATCTTAGCTGCGTGCGCACTGCCATTTTTTTGTTTCCCACTCACAGCTATAGTTGCTACATGCAATTAGTTGTCATTTGTAGATAACTATTTAGCTGAATGTCTCTCTTAAAATGGATATAGAGACACTGTGAATGTTAGTACATCTGGCAAGTGCACATAGGTTGTGCAGTCTGCCAATGAAGTCCATACAACCCCAACCATACTGTATAATATGTAATCAAACGTGATTAGTCCATTATTTCAGTTTAATGAATTGATTTTAGAAGTTGTGCTATAGGTGACAGGGTTGCTTAGTGGTTAGCACTGTCGCATCGCACTTCCAGGGCTGGAGTTTTGAATCTCACCTTTGGGTGTGTGTGTGTGTGTGTGTGCGTGCGTGCGTGCGTGTGTGGAGTTTGCATGTTTTCCCCATGCTCTGTGGGTTTCCTCCACGTACTCTGGTTTCCTCCCACAAACCAAAGAGATATAATGTCGGCTGATCAGTGTTTTTCAAATTTCCCATATTGTGTGATTGGGTTTGTGAGTGCTTGTTGCATGTAATAAGTTGGATGTAGCTCACCTGCCCTAAGTTCCCTGGAATAGGATATAGATAATAGATGGAAACCAAATTATATGGTCCAAAAGTTTGTGTCAGGCCAGGTTTAGCTCTTCTTTACTGTCATAAAAACCTCCGCTCTTGCAATGGTTTTCCACTAGATTTTGAAGTGTGGCTGCCAGGTTTTGTCCATTTAGCCCCAAAATCATCTGAAGTGCAGTCAGTACTCCAGTTTATCCAAAAGATGTTCAGTAAAGTTGAGATATCTTGTCTTTATGGATCTCACTTTATGAACATAATGCTGAAACAGGTTTGGACCTCTTAAAATCTTACAGCTTACAAAGATGTTCTGTACAATTGTGTGCTTCCAATTTTGTGGAACATATTGGGACATATTGGTGTGGGCACATTAGCAGCAGATCCTCTAAGTGCTGTAAGTTGAAAGGTGGGACCTTGTCATGGATGCTTGGTTGGATTGAGATCTGGAAAATTTGAAGACTGGATCAACAAAATTGAAGTCTTTGCCTGCTATGCCCTATACACAGAAAGATGTGGTGTACTGAGGGTACTGGTATTTTTCTATCACAGCAAGCAGTGGAGGGGTGACGTTTTGGGCTTGTTTTTGCAGTCATAGGATCTGGGCACCTTGCGGTTATTAGGTCAACCATGAACTCCTTTGTATACCAGTATACTAGAGTATACAAGAGGCAAAACTGAGTCCATCTAAAGCTTGGTCAAAAAGGGGTCATGCAACAGGACAATGATCATTAGTAAATCTACATCAAAAAGACAAATAAAGTTTTGGAATGGCCCAGTCAAAGTCCAGACCTCAACTCAATTTAAATGGAATGGGACCTTAATCGATTCATGAGCAAATGCCCAAAAAACCTCAATGAGCTGAAACAATGTTGTAAAGAAGCATGGACCAAAACAATGTGAGAAACTGATAAAGCCATACAGAACTCATACATTATTACTTTAAGTAATTGCTTCTAAAGTTGGTTCTACAGTACAAGCTTTTGATTAATGGGGTACTTGGTATTGCCCACATGATTTTAAATTTTTGGCTTCATTTTTGTTAAATAAATAGGAGCACAGTGAAAAAGTTATATGTTGTTGTTCGTCTGAGGTTGTACTGTATCTGCCTATTATTAAGACCCTAGATACTATCGGATGATTCTTATTATGTTTTTACTCGAAAAATACACAGAATTAAAAGAGTGGGTATTAACTTTTACACATGACTGTATATGTATACTGTAGTTAAAAGTGTTTATTATCAAAACAAAACAAAAGGGGAAAAAATGCTTTGTCCACAAGCTGCAAAAGTAAATGTCACCACACGCCTACAGGAGACACAAGTGTCTTTGCTTGCTAGTCTTAATGTACGGTTAACTCTGACATCACAGGATGATTTTGTTATTACAAGGGAGGTTAATACAGTAGGAAGTCTTTCCTGTGTCTGTAAACTTAATGTTACAGCTTTAGTTAATTGTTGCAAAGTGCTGACACTGGAGACTCCTTCCATAAATGTTATGGAACATCTTATAGAAACCTTAATCATCTTAACAATTACGCCTTCTTTAGTAAGTCTATGTGGAGAACAAGTCCCTGTGAGTGAGCTGTTACTATAGAAACTATAATGTATCACAAGAGAGCATTAACATACAGTAAATATGTTTTTTTTTAAAGTAAACTCCAAAGAAAATTAATCAACAACTTCTGACAAGTCAAAATTGGGATTTCAACACACACACACACACACGCACACACACACACACACGCACACACACACACATGCACACACACCCTGAGTGTGAAACCTGTATTCATTCAGCACAGGCAGAATTGAATGTTTCTAGCTGATCAGTGTAGTTTCTAGAGGTGCAAGCAGAACGCTGCGCGCTGGCAAGGAAGCAGAAAACGGACTTCAAATACAACCCGTCGCAAGAGCGAAAAAGGAAGTGGTTTTTGATTCAAAAGGAAAATACACACCTGTTTTTACTCACATTTTAAACGAAAACAAACCAGAGCTTACGCATATCATTGGTGGATGAGGACTTTCTACTGTTGGAAAAAAAAAAAGAAAGTAAAAAAAAAAAAAAGAGAGAATATGAATTCAGTACTGGTACACAAAAGTAACTCAGACTTTTAGATATACGTGATATCTCTTGCTTTTACTGCCTGTTACTCAATCCAGTCTCAAAGCTCTAAGATAAAATAAAAAAATTAAAAAAACAAAGAAAGAAAAAACATTCACAGTGTTTTTGCTTATTACACACATTTGACACGTGTAGTTAAGTCAGCAACTTGTTAAAGCACTTTTCTAGTCCATGTGCCCTGGTCAACATGCTCTAAATGGGATTTCTATCATTGATGATGTGTCTTATAGACATCATAAATCACACACGCTTATAGGGGAACTCCACCCAGGCTTAATAAAGTGAGACATATTGGATGTAATAGTTAAAGAGGTCTCCAGGTGGAATTCATCTTAAGGACACCTTTAGGATGCATAGCGTTTGGCCAGAATTCATCAGAGGTTTACATGAGGCCGAGGGTCACATGCATGCTGAAAAAAAGCAGATATTTACAACAGCATGTAAACTACGACACACACAGCTGGTGTTGATAGGATCAGTTCTTCCTGGGTGCATGCCATGAACATTGTTTGCATTTTAAAGTCAGATAAGAGACTTTGCAATAAATTCATTTGCTCGCATTTATCTAGAAATAATCCATGCCAAAAAAAAGGGGGGTTCTTCCAAGAACTAACAAAAATGATTCTCGCCTTCATGCATGCACAGGTTCACAAACCCCAGTCTTTTTACGCACGTTGTTGCTAGGAGGCCATTTTTTTAAAAGAGAAAAACAAAACCACGCTCATGGGGCAACACACCAGCATTTGGGTTGCTGACATCATCAAGAAAGGCATAAAAGCCATCGGGCCTGTCGGTGATGTCAGAGCTCCTCTGTGGATCGCTCGTAAATACTGTGCTGTCGAGCCAAACATTTTAAACATGTTAGATCAGAAATGGAGAACCAGCTGTGTGGATCCAATCCAGCGCTGTTTAAAGCCAGAGCTCTACGTCCAACAGCTTGGGCAGAGAGAACGGGGGATTTTAGCATGTCACATTCACTGAGATGTATAATGTTGATCTTGTCGTGCTTACTAAATGTGCTGTAGTTAGAGGAAATGTGCAGAGCCCGCCACATTCGTAATCATGCTGAACTCCACTGTCCTGTATGAAAAACTGATATTGCAACCTGCTTTGATTAATCTAAATACTGTACATACACAGGAATAAAAGAAATACATTGCCTATAGGTACAATAATCAACATACTGTAAGCATCCTTTTGCATGCAGATGCAAGAAATGACTTTGTTTTCCACAATACTGTGGTATCATCAGTAATTCTTTAACACTAAGCAGGACGACCTGATGTTTTTAGACTGTAAAATTTGAAAAATAGCATTCCAGCAATTATGTGATAATTGTGTGTGATGTGAGAAGGATGATCAGAAAACACTCCGGGATATGAGGTTGTTCAGAAATAATGAACTTTGGGATGGAAACGGTAAATCTGCGTCATCAGATGACTGTGTAATTGATAATTTTACTGAAAGAGCACTGCTGTTGCTAAATACTGTACGCCGAAATATACTGACCACATACAGTATAGACTTTTGCCGTACGCCTCACTCAGGCCTCTGGTTAGCAGCAGTAATTTCCCAATGCCATGAGAGAAATGACTACTTTGTCTTTGACTCGGTGCCGCTCAAAGAACATGCCTTCTGTTCTGTAGGCTTCCAGATGCTAAATTACCCTCTAATCAGGGAAATCACAGATCTGAGCCTTGATCTAGTGGCATGGAGCACCTCCTCAATCAAAGCACTGAAGCCACAGCAGTGGTTTGAGGCCATTAAAGTGAACTGTTGATCCACACACTAATAAGTGACAAAGAGGAATTGAGGTCCCTCAGTTTTGGAGACGTTTCAACCGACCCCCCAGCTCTGTCTTTCGCGTGTGCGTGTGTGTGTGCGTGTGTGTATAATTGCTCGACTAATAAAATGGTTGGAGCCTTCAGCTGTGGTTTAAAAGCCACGTGGAACACCCAGTGAGAGTCCTTCTTTCTTTACCAGAGAGATTCCCTCCCTGAGAGTAATGTGATTTCCACAAGCGAAATCTAGAAGAGAAGACTATGCAATAGCAGCGACAACAAAAAAATTTGAAATGTTGTTTCACTTCCTAATGGAAACTATCACAATGGTTTCCATTAAACATTTTTCCACCGGTATCTAATGTGAACATGGTTACAACATAGTCTCATCGCAGTGGTCATACTGCAAAGCTGTACCAAGTTGACATTGACAATGAACATTTAACAAGATTAATATTATCTTTTGTAGCATCTCCTTAGAATTCCTTTTTTTTTTTTTTTAAACAATTTCAATCATACACTTAAAATCCTCTTGAAATCACTTTACGGATACAGAATCTAAATGGGGAACTGTTGTATTGCAATATGCATCGGCTAGTTTTATTTAGATTTGTGGTTCTAAATGTATTCCTATCCAGGGAGCCTTTAAAATACTATAAAACTACATTTATTTCATTCCCAAAGTTCAAGCGGTAGAGTAAATGAGGTCCAAGTTGGTACAGTACAGTACGTACTGTTCGTACAGTACAGTACACTTCTTACTATAGACGTCATGACAGAGTGGCTTTACAGAAAGCTGACTGTAGATTTTAATCTCTAATAAGAAGCCCAAATGCAACAGCAGTGTGGGAAAACATCCTGACATGACAGGAGGAAACTTCTCAGAATTTCACAGGATCAAGGGTGTGTTTAAATGATGGTTGCTCAGTATAAATGGAATATCTTTTTCAGGAAAGGTAAAAAAAAAAAAAAAAAGGATTAAAAAAAAAGGATTGTCTATTTGAGAATAATGGCGCAAACAGTTTTTAGCAAGTGTACATTTATTTGGAGTCATGTGCTTTGAGTTATTACGGGTATGGATTAAATGCATTTAATTAATGAGTAACCAGTCAAACTGGCCAATAACTATAAAGAACTCTACAATCAATATGGTAACTTTGATTTCAGACCCCTTGAGAAGCCACTGATCTACCTGACTGTTGGTGTTTTCAGAGGTCCGGAACATAGCAACCACCTGATTATGGAGTTCCTTTAGACGACAAACGATAAATTACACCAAAGACCAGAATTTGGACCATTTATGATGTAATATTGCACAATATGGAAAACAATATCCATTACTAACCATTACAAAACCAGCAGACACTTTAATGGATACTTAGCTGTTGGTTTACATAGCCTTAGTGATGGTGGTTATCTGTGGTACTGGAAAATCATGGAGACGTTTCACCTGCTCTAAACAAGCAGAGACAGAAAGATAGTGCAGAAAACAACAGCATGCTATCCAAAACCCAAACCACAGGACAACTGTTTGTTGAGTTTTGCCATTTTAATTGTGTTTATTCCACCCGCAGACTATACAGTGCGCTGAAGTACTTCACTGAGTTAACACTATCACTCACTCCTGTGTCACCGAGCTCAATGGGAGCCAGACCGAGTGGCGCTTTTCAATCACTGCCTTCCATTGCTCAGTAGCTGCGCAAATCATATTTACAGTCTTAAATGTATTTATTTAAACAACAACAACTTTTCTTCTTCCTCGCATTGGTCTGATCATCATTGTTGTTATCTTCTGCGTAAAACCTTTAGGCTCTAGAGGAAAAGCTGCCCTGCACTGAAACCTGCGGTTTAACAGATCACACATCCTCTAGCTGACAGAGCCTATGCACACACACAAACACACACACACACACACGAACACACATACGCACACACACACACACACACACACACACACAAACACACAAACATGTACCAAAGTGATCTGATAAAGGACTGAGCACCAAAGCCACAAAAAACATATCTCAGGCAGCACACTCAAAATGAAAAACACAGCTTTAGTGAGCAAGAGCTCGCAGTCCAACTCCACCTCACTGAAATTTATTCAACTGTCACACATACTGTAGATGCTCTCTACGACGCAACTCTGTCGAAGCGCTTTTGTTGAAAAAAGAGAGAACTGTGTCAAAACACACGTTTTTTCCAGTACTTTAAGGTTAGCCTCGATTAATAAAGGTTAAACCAACGAAAGTTTCATAGCTCAAAAGTCTACCACAAATAGGAAGCAGGTAAGGTGAGAAAGGTGAGTTTGAACACACAAGGTGAAACATGTCATTCTTTCAAGCGATATCCAATCAAACGACTTCTGGTGGAGTCTTTCACAATTGTATTACTAGGGTGATCTTATTAAATAAAACATCACTATGACATACCCTTGGAGTTACAGAAAAAGAATCAACCAGAATCAGATTGGAAAGTTGGTGTGGTGTAAAGATGCATGTCCCACACAGACTGCTTTTTTTTTCTTTCTTTCTATTTTTTGGAATCTTGAGACACAACCTCGATTACCTCGATTACATTGTTGAGTCAGTATTACTTTTGTATATGTTATTTAGTAATCCTTGACAGTCTAGGTGGGAGAAAACTAATTTCCCTCCTTAATAACCATAGAAACTAAAAAAAATACACCAAAGAGTACACCACACAGTTAAAGATATGTCACTGATAAAAAGTTTTTTGTTCTACTTCAGACACAAATAGGGTCTGCTTGCTTTGAGTTACAATGTTAATAACTAATAAAATGAAGAATTCATACTACAAGCTAATGCTACATCTTATTATCTTAAGAAATGGGATTTGAACTAAAATTAAATAAAATAAAATAAAAAGAGTTTAAAATACATGCAGTAGATTAGAACAGCTATTAAACAATGAAATTTTTTAAATGCATATTCATTTAAAACGATAGAGAATATGCCCCTCCCCCACCCAGAGGGCACCTCTCTTGCTTCCTGAGTACTCATGGCTGTGGACTTTCCAGGTTTCAAATTTGGGATCTAATGAAAATGGAATGAATGCTTTTTTCTGTTGTGCTGCTTACCTGCTCTAGTTTTATATATTTATTTATTTATTTATTGATAATCATTTCAATTCATTCTTTTAAACCTAAAATGTCATGTTTATGTGCTTGTCATGTGACAAACTCTACTACATTGGCTCTGAATACTTTCCCAGTGGATAGTTTAACTTCCATTGATGATACTGTAACTGCAAATCAAATGTGCCTTCATTTCACATTCTTTCACCCTTCAGCAAAGGAACGTGCGCTCAATTTGTGGTTTGCTCAATCCGCAATCCATTCGAGGTGTATTTTTAGGAGTGTACAAGACATTACATGTCCTTGAAGTTCAAAGTGAGAACAGAAAAGAAGCTCTGTATGAATATGTGTGTGTGTATGTGTGTGTGTGTATCTGTGTCCTGATGTGTTTATGCAGCTGGCACAGTTTAAGGCAGCACGGCGAGTGTGTGGGCACACGGGGCTAGAAAAACTTCAGTGGCCTGCACAGGCTTTAGAGACTTTACTATGTATTGTACTAAGTCTCACTGTCTCTCTCTCTCTCTCTCTCTCTCACACACACACACACACACACACACACATGCACACTTTGTAATTCCCACTCCTGCATAAATAAGAAACCGGTTCTTGGCAGAAGCCCACAGGCAATTCCTGTGGTTTTTAAGACCTATAACAGAGAAGAAAATGGAGAAATGTTGAAATTACACAAACCCTGCCAGGTTCAACTACAAAACATTTCAAGTCAGGCACAATTTCCCAAACCCACTGCCTTCAGAGTGGTCACTTACTATTCCTGACTACTTTGGACTTAAAGGAGATGAACTAATGCAGACTCGTACTGTATTATAGATTTAAATGATGTGATACTGGCTCATTCTCTCATGTTAAATGTTAGTCATGCTGTTTTGTTGGGTTGTTATTGTGTTATAGTTGGATGGTTACCTTACCATTAACTTACCGATCAAGTTCCTTATTCCAGTGGTTCTCAAAACCAGTTGTGACCTGCAAACCGTTCCCTCTGGACACACTATAGCAACTTTAGTTCTCAGCGAAGGGGTGCAACTCAATTAAAATGCTTTTGTGTCCGTTTCATCCACTAGTGTTGAAAAGACATTACATCTGCTGTCAGTCCTAGCATGTTCATTCATACAGTACATTCATGGTAACTAACAAATACACAGAAAAACAGCATTACTGACCATAACTAATCTAAACAGCATTCCAATTATGGCTAAGCAGCGCGTTTCACTGCCATGATTTTTTTTTACTTGACTCAGTTTCTTCTTTACTCACAGCCGACGATGTGATAAATACACCAAATAAATACACTAAATACTTATTACAAAATTTTGCTAATAAATATTTCTCTAAGAAAGAGCAACTATTTGATCTCATTGTAGTGCCTTTGTTGTGTGGCAGTTGCACCCTTCGAGGGTGGATGGGAACGCTGGTCCATATTGTGAAATCTTTCAGCCTAGCAAGTCTGATGTGATCCCTATGGCCTGAGAACCTTACTGTCACCATCCTACTATAGCTCCACTAGGCCATGGCAGATGTAAAGCTGCAGCCTACTACAGAACATCTCAGCAAAAGACAGAAATCATCATCCTAGGTGCCATAACTTGAAAAGGTATCTTGGGTCATGACTTGAAAATGCATGCTTAGAAAACATGGTGTGAGAAACTACGATAACAATGGCTGCCTACTTCCGAATTCTTCTGAACTATCTGTCACCAACACCTAGTTTTAGGAGAAAGACCATCTGAAATGAATCTGAATGCAGTATCAGTCAAAACAAAGGCATGTAATGCATTACATTTTTGTACCAAAAAGACATGAAAGAAGTCCTCTACATCAGAGTTGTGTCCACTGCAGAGAATAACATCTGACTAGGCTTCCACTTCAAGCCAAAACCAAGGACAATCCAAGGAGAAAACTGAAAGTCCATAGTCTCTGAACAACAGAAGTGTGAGCATCCATCAGGAAGAGCCTGCAATTGAGGCTAAAAAATCCTCAGAGTTCCCTATTGGAGTGTTGATGAACAGGGGCTGCGTGCCAACAAGGACTGACTCCTAAACCACTGGTCTGATAACTTCCACACTTCCACACTCTCTAAAATACCAGGTTCACAGTCCACGATTCAATGATTGACTTCATGCAACCAAAACATTGTAGCAGATGATTAGATGCCAATGATGCTGCCCTGGTAGTGCACAGAGGTACCTGTGAAGAGAATAACATTTTGCTTTGCAGAAACTGCTTAATTGTTTTGGCTTGAAAAAGAGCGAAGTCCTCCACCAGCCTGCACCTCATGAAGAGTCCCACCCACCATGCATTCACATTGATCAGACTGAGCTAAAAGCAGCACATCAACTTAACTGTCTATAGTATATGACTTTCTCTCATGCCAAGACTGACTAAGAAATTGATAGTAGATTGGCCAAAGCAAATATTGCCTCTGGAAGACTCTACACGCACGTCTGGTATAATGACCACCTGACGAAGGTTAGAAATAATAGATAATTTACAAAGCTGTCATTCTCAATTCCCTTCTGCATGGCTCTGAGACCTAGATTACGTATCACCACCACTTGCAGCTCTTGTCCACCAGCACAGTCACAATACCGTACTCAGGATTCACTGAAAAGACTCTCAAGATACACCATCAATTAGCTGGGCACGTTTCCAGGATGTTAAAGTATTGCCATCACAAGACTGTGCTGTACTAGGCACATGCTATTGGCCAGCATGGCAGAGGGGCACAGAAGAGACCCAAAGATTCTATGAAAAGATCCTTCTCTTGCTGTGATATAGACCACCATCAGTTGTCATTTCAAGATGGCAAGCAAAAAAGCTCATTCCATACAGCCACTGCCATATTTGAGGTAAACCAAAGAACCAGCCTAGACACAATAAGGAACAGACAGAAGAACCAAGGGCTTTCAGCAACCAGCCCTGATCAAAACTTCACATACAGCCCCTGTGGCAGGACCTTCTTTTCTCGAGTAGGTCTCAATAGCCACTAGTTCGTCTGTAACAGACATAAATCTTCTCAGTTCTAGATCTGTGTCTGTGTGTGTGTCCTCAAACATTAAAAAGGATATCTGCTCCATTGTGTGAAGAGAAAATTGGTAATAAATCTGTCTCCCTAGTGTCTTACTAAACCAATTAGCTCCATATGCTCACCCAACAGGAAAAACAACAGAAAATATGTCTTGCCAGTCTAATTAATTTTGTACTGATGATTGGGACTTGGATAAAGGCTCAAACTGTGCTTAGACAGACAGCTTAAATCTACTTTTAATCTGGTTTAATGCATTGTGAATGATTAAACAAGTGAAATCTGACTTTTTAAATAAATACCAGTTTGATCTCTTCAGCTAGATTTATTGACATCAGAAAAGTATGACAAACACTAACATGTTAAACATAATTCGCTGTGAACTCCGCATGCTGGCAAATTTCTCAACTACAGTGGTGGCCAAAAGTATTAAGACAACATATGTCATGTATTATACTGTAGTTCTCCATGTGCACAAAACAGGTGATGTCACTAATTAGTTCGAGCCTATCTGGCTAAAGAGTTGAGTTAATTAGAATCAGCTGGATTAGTTAATGGACAGAACAAATATGTGGCAGAACTTAAACTTTCTGAAGCCGGGGCGTCCACCTCTGCACAAAAATGCCCAAAATCGGCGATCTCTCAAGTGAATTGTGAACTTCAAATATCTGTACTTGATCTTCAGGAAGCAATCAAGCAGGCATGAAGAGAGCGAGTAACACCAGAGTACTGCAGACGTCTTTCTGACTCATGCCGGATCCAGCAGGTTTTGAAGAATGAAAGGACGTCGTTCGAAATATTGAGTATTGTATAGCAATATCAGCAATGTCACTGCTAAACAACTGCTGGCCACCACTGTACTACTTTGCTACACTTTCATAAATCTTAATCCTGCTTTGGTTGTCCCTCAGAGGGAACCCGTAAATGGGAGAACTCTAAACATGACAATTTGATATGGATATTGTGAAATCATGATACACTTTTTTAAATATCATCAGCACTCAGCACTAACTGAGGATTAAAAACAATTTTTGTATAATTTTCAATTGTTTTCTCCATGAAATACATCAGGTAAATTATATATTGTAATATATATTGTGTATAATGAAGATGTCTTCCGGTGGCATATTTTATATATTTATATATGACATAATATAATGTAAATAAGGACAGGAAATAACTTTTTTAACAAACATTCCATAACATTAAACGTACTCATTAAGAGGATAAAAAAATTATTGTGGCTTGAACATTCATTTTAAAAATTGTTGGCAAATTACAGGAAATAAGTCAACTTTGAAGTGGCAACAGTAAATCCACTGTATCACACCACCCTGTCATTTACTATTTCCCTCTAAAAGCATAATGTTAAGTGTTTTATTCCTAGGATATCTCCTGCCCCAATAACCAATTGATCCTTAAAGAAATCTTTATTTATTACCATGTGCTCAGTGAAGTTGTCACTATAACAACCAAATATGGATATGAAAAGAAAGACTTTTTAAAAGAATTTTGTGATTAAACACAATACAAAAAAATATGCTACTAGAGATACAATTAATTATAAATAGAATTTAATTTAAAATACTAATAAATTTGATTAGATTGAACAGAATCATCAAATATAAATGATAAAATCTGAACCAAAAGTTCTGAAAGATTTTCAAGGATAAGGTGTTCTGCTCGCTGAATGTTCACTGGATGACTGAACCTCGGCCAGGATCCTCGTTGACGGACGTACAGCCTTTTTTAAAACAGTGTCACTCTGTATACGTCAGTCGGTTTTATGCCTTCACAAGAAATTTCATCACAAGTCCCAGTTTGACTAGAACACCCCTTGGCTTTTTTCAATGAATAATTTAGAGGCCCTCATTGTGAACAAAATGTTGGTGGCGACATCATAGACTTTTTTATTTATTGTCCATTATTACAGATTACATGTCTACAACTTAAATTGACTGAACAGAAATTCCATTTCATTTTACAGTATTTACCAAATATGCTAAACATTTTTGTGTTCCTCTTCTCTGCTTTGACTCACAGCCTGGTCATCACTGCTGTATCCTAGCCTGATTGGATTTCAATAGGTCCGCGTGTGAGCAGGAAACAGAGCCAGGCTTGCTTCCTGAGCGCCGCCGAGAGGAAGGCCTGTGATAGGCGAGGGGGAGTGGGTTAAAAATAGAGACTATATAAGCCCTGCTCGAGGTCCCATTCCGACTCAAACTCTCACTCTCGCACTTTCTGGCAGGACTCTGGGCTTCCTCTTTGCCCGTGTGCCTCGACACAGACTGAAAGCTAGCGCATGACTGAGGGCCCCCACTGTGAAGAAAGAGCAGGTGTTTCAAAGGGGTTTCAGTTAAGCTATTAAATATGGATTACACCTGAAAACCCAAAGACAAGAAATCGCCTTTTTCTAAATAAACTCTGTGTTGAGTGTAGTACTTCACATCGAGTTCAACTAGGTCATATTTTTAGTCTAATAAGGAAGTGAAACTCCATTTATAGGTGTTTATGAGTTCAAACACTTTCTTGGTTTAAGCATTAGCACATAAAGCATGGCTTGAACAATATCACTACCACAATATGTCAATATGTCTTTGGAGTTTTTTAGCTTCTAGTACAGGTACTGACCATAAACATTATAATATTGTAGCCAATTATCAGCCCAATAGTCAAATGAATCAGTGAGGGAATAAAATGAGGTGTGAATAATAAGTATGTGTTTTTTTATGTGTTCTTTGTGATTTCCGCATAAATCAATTATCAATTATAATTACTAAAAAAAATTCTCATGAAACATTGGTTAACAAACACATGTTTGGAAATTGTTTACCAAATGAATCATGCTTGTTTCCTGATTTCAGTGACTAATGAACACACTAAGATCCTACCTGATGTTGGTTAACCCACTTAATAACTTTCCCATGCTATATTTGCTTGTTTTTTTCATATTAATATGCAGTTCAATAATAGTTACAGTTTTTACATGAGCTCTCTACCTATCGAGTATATCCTACAAGGTTGTTCTAGTAAAGTCCACACTACAGTCTTATTGGCAATGCCATATTTCCACTCTGACAAAAAAAAGGTATTTTGTTTTCAATGCTCATGTAATCACATCTACCAAGTAATAATACTGTATGTCATGTTATATCTCCTGCTATGGTATACTGTATGTCGTGCCTCTCTGTTTCTCTCACTGTTTTCAGGCTTGAGAACTGAGATGAGAACTGGCGAACTGTGTTTGTTATAGTGTTAATACAGCATGCTTCTGTTCCCATCTCAACCAATCATACAGGTACTGTACATCATGTTGTTTGACATCGTGTTATACAAACAGAAATTATGAGCAATTATTAACCATTACTGATTCAGTTGTAAATAAGAATTGTCAACAATGAAATGTAACATCTTTAAAGGGTGTTACAGCAACACAAACACATAAGCCGTGGTGTGTTATTACACTCAACCTCATGGGACATTTCTCACGATGTCAGAAAGCTACACCTCGTCCAAATTGGTGAAATTTTCATTGTTTCTAATTCACTGTGTGATATAAAAAAGTGTAGGTAGGTTAAGTACCACAAAAGTGTTAACCCTAATTTATTTATCTACAGTATAATACAACAAATGAATGTAGACAAATTCTTATACAGAAAAAGAGGTGTGAAAAATAAAAGAATGAATGAAGTTCCTGTGAGATTTAACACTTTTAATAAGATAACATTTAAAAAAAAACATACTAGAAGTAATGTTTCACTGTTTTTTACGCAACCCTACTGTATTTTTGGTATACACAGATCATCCATAACATTAACACCACTGCCAGGTGAACTGAACAACACAGCCCCGCTGATTCCATAGAAAAGTCAATGCAGCACAAATCACAAAAAATAACCTTAAATTTTTTTTTTGTTACAGTGCAAAATACACACCCAGAACATGCAGAACAGAATAAACAAGCTCTTGAAGTGTGGAGTTAATACTGTAGCTATAGTACAGTATTGTCAGGGTGGGTGGCGATATGACAAAAATATCACATCACAATTTTCAAACACATTTTCTATGATATGCCATATACAGTACAGGCCAAAAGTTTGGACACACCTTCACTCATTCACTGTGTTTTCTTTATTTTCATGACCATTTACATTGGTAGATTCTCACTGAAGGCATCAAAACTATGAATGAACACATG
>JAQMYG010000007.1:14561522-14574293 GCA_030014215.1 Clariallabes teugelsi
CGGAGTACCCGGAGGAAACCCACCAAGCACAGGGAGAACATGCAAACTCCATGCACACAGAGACGGAAATCGAGCCTGGCCGGGAATCGAACCCTGACCCTGGAGGTGCAAGGCGACAGTGCTAACCACTACACCATCGTGCCGCCACCACAACATTAAATACCTAAAAATGAATAAATATGCAATTTTTCAGTGAAAACAAATTGTAATTGTTGATCTGCTATGGTATAGAAAGAAAATAAAATCAATTAAAAGGTGGGTAGTTATTGCACACACCACCTCAGGTGTTGATTATTATCCTAAAACAGAACTTCTCCAATTTTGTCAAACCATAACTTTTGCATAAAGTTATCGATTTTCTGCACATGCCTACTCATAAAAGGAAAAAAGGGGGAGAGGGGGCTGTCACATAACTGATCAGCAAAGGAGAATTACAGAAGCAAACCAAATAATATTGTTCCTTCAGTAGGCTATGTTACAGTTAGCAGGTGATTCTAAGAAGCACACTGAATATCAGTGGCACCTTTACTCCAACTCTGGTAGTATGGAAGTTAATTTACTCCGGGCAACACAGAGGACTGCAGCTGAAGTGTGAACAGTTGATTTTCTCAGCTCGACGAAGTCTTTATATGTCCGTGATGAGAAATTCACTTCAACACTAAAAGTATTAAAACCACAGGCTTAAACATGGCAGGCAGCATACGGTTCAAGTAAAACGCAGTACAGTTTTAGTAAAACAACTCAGGAAAAATCTTGATTAATACTGAAAGGGTAAAGAAGATAACTGGTGACGTTATCAGAATTTGTTCATGTTTCTAATCACAGTCTGGAAGATGATCAGGATTAATATCGTTACAACGTTCGACTATCTTTAGTGGATTGTGCTTATGGAGAACAAAGTGATGGACAGCAAATTTAAACAGAATTAAAACGACATGAGCAGATTATTTCACAGCCTCGCCTGTCTACTCCTGGTGCCCTGCACAGGTTCAAGTTTTATACATCATGAGTTGATGAAGACATTGAAAGAAAATTTAAACTGGTGCAGGGACAAGAGCTGTGTGCATGTGAGTGAGTGAGAGACCTACAATACAACACTGCTTACTACAGTGAAGAACGCATCAAATCACGTAAAACCATCATAACTCATCTTCGTGCATCAGACGTAAAAAGAGAAACAGTATGGGACACAAAAGCATTCGTACATTTTTCTTTTCAGTCTTTCACACTCGGCAAGAGCAGAGACTATTACTCTTGTTACATATGGTATACTACTTCCCAGTCATGTACCATGCAGTTCAGCTTAGAGTCTGTGACAGAGGAATAGAGAACTGGATTAAAGATAAAAATTGGGAGCAATTGAATTTTACGTTTGTTTGTTTTTTCCTTTTCAGTACGCAATTTACCGAATTTAAAGAATAGTCATATCAAATCTACACAATTTTCCTCTTTACTCCACATGTAGTTGAGACGTGTTTGGTGTCTGATGTTTGCTCTTCTCTCTTTTATATAAGAAATCTCAGCACTGTTTGTACAGGCAGCCAACACTGGCAGACACAAGAAGTCAAAACGCTGGCTCAAAGGCGTTGCTTAAACTTGGTCACTTGGTAAATGAGAGTTCGCATCATTAGGGGAATCTAAAGGAGCAACATAAGCCATGCTTTCGGGCTGGGAAGGGCCTACAGTCCCTCCCCTATCACAGCAACAGTTAACAGCTTATGTATGCAGAAGAGTGCAGGTAGCTCTTTCCTAACAGAAAATTATGCTGCCCTGTGATGCAGCAGGATAACATATGTGGCTGGATGTCTTTACAGGTTTAAGATTTGTGAAAATCTTTTCCAACAGAAGGTGACTCGCTATGACTCTACTACCATCAAGGCAAACAGCCGGCCAGCTTTCTCCTATTTATATTTATTTTCCTGACACACGGTATGTGCTATCTGAGCTCCGATGTGGTCATGTGATTCCGAATTTTGCAAAAGAAAATCTTTGTTTCTGAAAGCCCGGATGATACTTATACAATAGGTACCCATTACTAAAAAGTAAAAGAAAGATGCCAACAAGACACAAATCATGTATTTGGGGTAAAGTGGGAATGTGTGTGAATTTGAAAATCACTATGACCGGCTGCGTTCACAGGTCCACTTCAACACACATGCACACATTACACACACGCCTTAAATAAACTATGTGTCGAAGTAGTGCAGGTTAACACAGTGCATGTAGAATGAACGAGCCCATTCACATAACACAGGGGTTGCCCCATCCTTACATTAAAATAAAATAAAAGATGTTTAAGACAAGATAAAACATTTCTCTCATCATACAACATCTCATTCATTCTCTATTACTCTCATTCTCTCACACACACACATTCTTTCCTCTGCTGCAGTGGTAAAAAGATGGTGTGTGAGAAGGAGCAGTCAGCCTTCAGGTGTTGTTCATCTCAGCTTTGCTGAGCGCAATGGCCAGTTCCAGGTCCTCCTGCTCCTGCTGCCTGAGTCTCTTCAGCCTCTCACGCTCAGCTCGCTCACTCTCGCGCTTGGCCCACTCCATCTGTTGTGCCTCATTCCCAAACTGGAGGACGAGAGCAAATAAAATAACACCACAGAAGAGCAAGTGGTCAGAGCCTACACAAGCTTCAACAAAGTAGGATGTATAAAAGTAGACTCTACTACACAAGTTTGTATGAAAATTAACAGAAATGGAAAAGCTAGAAATGCACACACACGCACAAAGGATGACATTTTAAAAAATGCAACTGTTTCTCTCCAATTTGGCCTTCTGTCTACAGTGACCAATAAAAATATATAAATAAATAAAATAAAATACAAAAAAGGAAGGTAAAAAATATACTCTGCAGTAGTATAGAATTTTTTTGTAGCCAAGGTGACATGGCCAAAAAGTAAATTCTAGCAAGCAGAGAGGAAAAAAATCCCCAAGACTTTGGGACAAGTCTTTTTCCCCCCCAGATGTTCAGCAAACAACAGTAAGAAAACAGCAAGGCAATGGTCCAGTATGATGCTACTTAACACTAAACAGGTCCTTCATTTCTGTTTACAGACTAAACAGACCACAGTCCTATCATCTTCTATTCTACTGGCTCACTGGCCCGAAGTTAGTGAATTCTCAGGTCAAAGTTTACATAAATAAAGTCTGCATAAACTGGAGGGAAAGAAACACTATCAGCTGCAAATACATCTTTCACAACTTCCTTTCCCTTTCAGGGAATCAGCTGCTCATAAATGAGCTACTCTATCTAATGGGTCCTCAATCACCATAGCAACGAGACATAAGCGAAAATGCCACGTCTTAAATGTAAATATTAGCACCTCAGATTTGGCACTATGCAGTGAAAAAGATGAGAATTGTCACACGATCAAGGCTTTATATGAAAACAGTCCAAAACGAGAAGGCGTTAAACTGGTGGAAAGACTGATTAGGAAAGACTATGTACACTGTTTCATTTTAAAAACTGATTTAGAATAGGATTGAAAGTCAAGACCAGAAAAATGTCCGACACATCATGATTGATGTTATTTATTAAATACCTGCAGTCTTACAGTGACTTGCATAAGTATTCTACACACCTTGATCTTTTCCACATGTTGCAGTGTTATGGCCTGGAACTGAAATGGACTTGACTGGGATTTCATATCATGAGTCTACTGAAATAGGCCATAATGTTGGTTGCTTCTTTAACTTAGCACCTCTCTGTTTAGAAAAAAAAGCCATTTCACCAACAGCCAGTGACAGATACACAGATGGACCAGTGGGATCTCTGACTGATACTCTGCCTGAACTTCTTGCCTTTTATTGTTCATGTTGCTGCTTATTAAGGTACATTTTCAAACAACTTTTGGGTTCTTTCAGCAACAGGTTTATGTTTACTGAGAATGTGGCATTTCAGGTGCACATACTTCAACTTAATTTATCTCATTAAGTGACTTCAGATGGGTACTGTTGGCACCATAGCCAATTTTGGGACTTCACAGCAATTGGGAGTGAATTATAGATCATTATAGATCATTTTGGAAACTATATTGATATACACTTCAACACTATGAGTTATTTCATATAGATTTATGACTGAATACAGTTTAAGTTTATATTTCCAGATTGCAACATGACAAAACATGGGAAAGTGTTAGATGGTGAACACTTACGCAATGCACTTCAGATTTCTGCTTACCAAATTTTAAGTCGATCTTACCTTCATTTTCCCACTCCCTGTAGGAGAAAATTTTTATCTCATACACACGCACACACACACACAAAAAAAAAACTTGACGAAACGTCACACAAGACTGAACTGCACACAGACAAAGGGCTGGCTGAACACTGAACAGACCACTAACAGCGACAACACAACAGGTCTTTAAATCAGGCTTTAACTCAAACAGGAAAATGAAACATGCACTGATTTCAAAACGGGAGGCTCCGAAACACACAAATTCCATTTCCTTTCAGAAACTGAACAAACAGGATGGATGTGAGAAGAACATGAACATCAGAATAACTGCAGAATAAAAGTGGTGGCACTCAGGAATGGAACGAGGTCACCCCTGCACAGAAGCATGAAATAAAAACCACTGTACATTGAAATCTGGATTCTGATTTTCAAAAGGTGTTATAACATTTCCCATGAAGGCAGCTCTGACAGCAATGCAGTCTCAAATCAGTGTTATATTAATGTGCTTTTCTAACATCTCATTACTTCTTTGATAACATAGACATTTTCTTGGGGATATTTTCAGTTTAAATTAAAAACAAATATTATATGGCAATATTTAAAGGGAGTCTCTTGATTCAGAGCCTTGGTTACGATCAGATAATGTAACTGTAACTATAAATGAATGAAACTGAACTATTTATGCATAAAAAGTAAACCAGGATGTCCTTAAATTCCTGAAACACATCCTCTATGTCATGTCCTCATATGAGGACATTTGGGATCTCAAGAGGTTAAATAAATCTAATTGAAATATCAGACTTCTGTGGTATAAGACGAATAATAATAATAATAATAATAATACACTGTGTAATGTGCTATTAAAGGACAATCATGACTCATGTCGATACTCCTACAATAGCAAAATACTGGATTCTTTATTACTTGCATAATATCTTTAAAAATAAATCCTAAAATACACTTTCTGGCAGAGGTGACCACTGTTTATTATTATTACTACTACTACTATTATTATTATTATAATGATCAGAAATTAAATGCATTTTTGAAACACAGCAGTTGTGTTTGAAACACAGCAGTAATACTGATGGACAAATTATGGAGTTTAGCAAACACTGTGTCTTCATTGCATGCACAAAGACAGGAAGATGTCAGCTGAGAGAAATAATGATAATGATGATGATGATGAGTTATTAATGAGTGCACAAACAAATCTCATGCTGAGAAATCCCCAGGCTGAGAGCTGAGTAGTGATACTGCTCCTTCCTGTCAACCAGTCACCATGGAAGTGTCTCCAAAAGCCCCCTACTGCCAATCACCCAAACCATGAACAAACTCAGCGTGTCCAGGATAAACGTACGGATGTGCTTTTCACTTAGTCGAGGTCCTGACAATAGTCTATCTACTATGGGGGAAAAATATCTGGAAAAGATCTACTGTTATCCAAAGCAACGTTTATGTGAGGGGAAAGGCCATGCCAAGAGTCTAACAGTGACTTCTGCCACTTAAATTAAACAGGACAATAAGACAATGTTTTAATGCTAGCCTTGTCTTAACCATGTACTTGCTCATTCTTCTGGAATACATTGTCTGATACCACAACACTGTTGAATTCTGATTGGTTAGAAGGTGTCTTATTCATTTTCTAGATAGCTCTGATAGTAGTGCAACTGCAAATCATAGGTTTATGTTAATGCACTCTTATATATGGTACACCAGACGATCACATACAATGTGTAAATATGAAGAGTGGTAACATGAAGTTTTCTGGAATAAGTCTCCAGTGTCAGCGCTTTGTACATATTCTGACATCTTTGGGACAGAGGAGGACATGTGATTTCTTGGCACTGTGACATTTTTCTGGTCTTATTAACATGAAGAGAGGGAGGGGGGAAAAAAAGCCTACTTCATAGATGTTTACAAAGTCAGAATCTCATGATAACTGGAATTGCTACTTTTACGCTAAAAAAAACATACAATTGTATCAGGGTTTGTGAAAACTATTCATCTTAGTCACACACCAAAAGAAGGGAAAATTCCTATTCAAATATAAAAATGGCAATCCTTCTTGTTGTATCTACTTTAGTTGGATTAGGCTAATGCGCAAAAAATTAAACTCTAAAATGTGCACAACACCAAAAGAAACCAATTTTTTCATTGAAAAGACAAATTTCTGCCCCAGGAAGGTGCAAATAGCAACCTTTCCTGTCAAAGTGGTCCACGAATCAATGCAGTTGCAACACAACTGACTACATTTTCTGGGGATTTTCCCATTTTTCCATCATTTTAGATCATTTCACTGAGTTGGTTAATCTCAAAGAGTAATGGCAGTAGAGATGGAGAGTAGCCAGTATGAGGCAAGAGCATAGACTGAGAGCTACAGAAGCCAAATGGTGTGGTCTGTTCCAGAAAAACCTCACTAGAAAGCAGAGAATGTTTGAGGGAACAAAGAAAAAAAAAAAACAACAAAAAAAAGTAAAGTAAAGGTGGACTGGACAAGAAGAGTAGTATCACTAAGCTCAACTTACAGAGCTGAAGTCTGCAAAACCCAAGGAAGAATCTTTAGTGGCTTTACTTGAAGCAGATGGAGCAAATGGATCTTTGCCACTAAAGGGGTCCCCAAGCCCCTTTTTACTCTGAAACGGGTCGTTAGCGTCAGAGCCGAAGGGCTGGAAGGGATCGCTTGACTTGGCAGAATCTACAGATCCGGATAGATTGGTTGGAGTGCTTTTACCTGAAAGAGTTCACACAAAAAACAAACAAAAAAATCAATTTATAGGTATACATCCACCAACATCAGCAGTGAGGTATTGTACAATATATCAGGACAACTTAAACTGAGCATTGAAGTGGATTGTAATTTCATGGTCAGACTATGAGTAGGGGTTTTATGAAGCCATTGTTTCACAGCTAGTCACGCTTGTTGATCAGCAGCTGACTTGGGACTCCATAAAAACCTCTCACGTCTTTCCCTCTGGAAGATTTGGCTGTGTTTAATTAGCTGCTGTTGTGAAACAGCTACACTGCTATACTGTAACTACTGTCACTCCTAGCATGTTTCTAACCTGATCATACAGTACATGACAGCTATCAAACACACAGATCAACATGCATTGCTCACTACAACAAAACCAAACAATGGCTTGTTTTCAACTAGGGTTTTTTTTTTGGCTCCAAACACTGTGCAAAAAAATACCACCACCCCTGTTTTAAACTTTAATTTCACTCTTATTTGTTTTTAAAATCTTACATCACTGATGAGCTAAAGTCTCTGCAATCTTTATGACATTTTAAATTAGATACCCTGTGTTACTGGATCTGTTTTTTCCTATGCTTTTGCAATTGTGCATCTAACACTTCGGTTTAAAATTGCTTTATAAAAGATCTTACTCACTGATCTTATGGTGAGAGGAGGTGTAACCTAGTTGACAAATAGTTATTTCTTCTGAAAACTTGGAGAGTCAATGTTGTATCCTGGTTGAATATGCAACTTTAAAACCTAACAATATTAGCATCCAGAGTTTTATGCTAAAACCCAGTCATCTTGGTCGTGGGTGAATTTATGTTCCACTATAAAACAAACATTGTCATTAATGGATGTGATCTTAAAGTATAATCATGAAGCTGTTGTATAGTTCATGAGTTGCATGTTATTCACATTTCCTTTCCCACTAACTGAGAACTGTGCCACACCCTGGTCTAAAAGCAAGCTTGTTTTTAGTCAGGGGATGACGGTTACTCTTCTTACGCTGAACCAGAGGTAAAAAAACAAACAAAAAAAAACTGCAATGGCAAAACAATAAAATATTTAAGAATGTGCTGATTATAAGACAGTTACCATGCAACATGCACGCCTTTGTGACTAACACAAAGCATCCTCGAAAGATTTGCCACCCTCCGAAAAAAAACCACAGCTGTTTCAGTCACACTTGTGGTGTGCCAGCAATGCCACACTATCAGTATAATGGTACAAAATAAAAAATAAAAGATTAAACTAATAAATAATAATAATCATTCATAGTGCATACTTCTAGCCATTACACAATTTCTTATAAAATATGCTTAACATGAATAAAACATGGAAATTGTTGATGTTGGGCAACTACACAAAACATAACCAAACACGCACACAAAAAATGCTTACGTGTAACACTTTTTCGTGTGTGTACAATTGGTACAGCATCTCTCATGAGAACTTTAAACTGGTTCTTGGTTCCCCTTAAAGGTGTTAACCGCAATGTGAACTGGG
The DNA here is from genome assembly GCA_030014215.1 of Clariallabes teugelsi. Lineage (NCBI taxonomy): Eukaryota > Metazoa > Chordata > Actinopteri > Siluriformes > Clariidae > Clariallabes > Clariallabes teugelsi. The sequence continues at coordinate 14,569,964 of JAQMYG010000007.1, forward strand.
CTGTTATTTATATTAGACCAGCAATCAGTTTCTCTCTTTCAGTAAACGGAATAGCAAACCACAACGCCGAGCTCCACCCTGACAGCTCAAAACCAGCAAAAAAAAAAAAAAAAAAAAAAGCACGGCTTATCATTGCTCCATTCACACCTACAATACAAGGACCTGCGAACGACGAAGCGAACGAAGATGCTTAGAAAAGACAGTTTACATACAGGAATGTTTGTGTCAGCTACCGTCATTTGTGCTTTTTCCCTTTATGTAAATTAAAAAGGTAAAAACAAAGGTGTGAAGAAATGCAGAGTAAATTAATGGAGGGTAAAAAAAATACGGAAAAGAATGAATGAAATGGGAATTTGTCTGGTTTAATTAGACAAAACTTTAGATAATATTGTAATTTAATATACAAATAAATATAATACAACATGTGGGAAATTTGTTTCATGAGAATTTGTGGCAGTCACCCTGAGTGTTAAAACATGTGCGCACACACACACACACACACACACACACACACACACACACACACACACACACACACACACACACACAGAGAGGAAGTGGGGAAGGGCGTGGAGATCAGCAGAATGCTGCCAGTGCAGGCAAACCACAGATGATTTGAAGCACTTGAGTTGTAACCATACCCTCTTTAATATACCAAATAAACCTCCAACTCTAACCTCTTACACACCTTCCACAATAATGAACATCTAGGAAAAAATAAAAATACTTCGGCAGCAAGAAATTTAAAATATTTAATATAAGGAAATAGAGGTTTCACTACTCGAGTGAGCTACACTGATTACGTAAAACAAAAACAAAACCCAAAAACAAACGAAAAAAGAAACTGTTATGAAAGATAAAAAGGTGTCATGTACAATAGTTAATAATAAAGTGCACATGGAAACTTTTTTACTGTCTACATCTCATCTAAAACAAATGAGCCACAGCTAAACCCTCTTAAAAAAAAAAAAAAAAACACACCTCCTGGTGCTAGTAGTAAAACCCTGCATATACACACACTCTAGGTTCAATGGGTTTGATCTCTATGTTTGAATGCACCAGTGCTGAGCAAAGGCAGGACAGAAAAAAAATGGTGTCTTAAAACTGTTTGTAGTTTTGCAACTAATTTGTTGCCTAAAAATCTTCAGTAACATCTCAAAATAAACATCCTGATGTTCACTAAAAATGTGTCTAATGTAAGTGAAGTCAAATATACTATGAAAAAGTGAGGCTGCAATTTTTTATTGAGAAAATCTAATTGAAATGAGTTATACTAATGTGAGATTAGAAGTCAGAGAAGAGAGACAGCCTTCCAGAAGCATATGCTGATATCAAAATGTGGCTCTCCAATAAAAATGTCTGTAGGTCTGTGCATCCAAACACCATCCACTGATCACTATATATAAGAAAAGAATTTATTATAGGAACACAAAAAAGGATCAATTCCTCATAAGAGAATGACAAAAGTTTTCTGCTGTGATCTTATATTTTTTCATATGATGATGTTGTTGTTTTGATCATTTTCTAAGGAAATGGGTAAAAAACAAAAATTATATACATACGAATCTATTCTAATCCTTCAGTTCCTGTTTACCTCAAGAAAGAAAAAAAGAAGAGCTACATATCACTGATTAATCTCCATCTTGATAAACTGTGAAACTGTGTGTGAAATGTGTGAAGGTTTTTTTTTTCAGGTACAACTGTTGAAAACCTCACATGAAAAACACACGGAGACTTCAAATTAATGGTGCAATGTTAAGACAGCACCGTGTGACTTTTGACCCAGTGTTCACAGCTAACTCTTAAACGTACCGCTGGGAGGCTTGGGCCGAGGTGGTATGGTCTTCTTGGGCGGGAGAGCTGGAGTGTCCTGGTTTTGGTTGAAGGGGTCATCTGTGAAGCTCTGCTGTATGAACAGAGGACAAGAGGTCAGTCTGACACATTTGGTGATCAAGAGTTGCCACACTGACCAAAGGAAGAGACACAAGTCAATTTTAAGAGTGGGATGGGACCATAAGTATGAGAGAAATTACAGTTTATTAGAACTAGTGCATTCATATAAACCTGTGGTTGCACTATTGTCAAAGTTGCTGGAGAAAGTGATTCAACACCTTCTGTCCAATCAGAGTGGGTATTCAACCTGTAATCATACCTTTGACATCTGACTGAAATCAGCAAAGCCACTGTTGCTGCCAAATGAGCTGCTCCCAAAAGGGTCGAGAGTCCCAAAGGGGTCTGCAAACATACATAAAAATGATATGAAGATAATAAGTGTTTTACATACCTTCGCTTTCTGGGTATATATATATACTATAATATACTATAATACAGTATATATCTCACACACAAATAGATAGCCATATCTATATCTATATCTATATATAGATAGATAGATAGATATAGATATATATATAGATGTGTGTGTCAGATATTTTATATATAAAGGGATATAAACTCACACACAACAAAACAGACAAATGGGTTACGGAAAAACACAGAGCCTCAGAGCAAAACATGTGTCTACATCAAGCGTTCGAGTGACATTCTTCTCTTGCTTATACCAATGTACGTTGTCTTTTTTTTTTCTTCTTCTTCTTCTTCTTCTTCTTCTAACCACTACAAAAAAAAAACAAAACAAAAAAAACAGGCATGCACTTCCTGGCATCGCTGTAAAAAAAAATGCTGTAACAGAACATGTTTACTGAAACAGCAGAGGAATGTCACATCCTTTTTAAGATTGGCAGAGCGCTCGCGAGCAGCGGGCGGGTGGTCAGGATGCTGAGCATGGGAACTCGTTTAACAGCATCTTCTCGCTTCACAGCTTTTCAGAGGCCTGTGACGGGGGCCAGAAATGACTCTGGGGCTAATATGTGTGAAAACAAGCACAATTTCTACTGCTAAAACTTTAAGAGCAAAGCTGGAAGGGATAGAACACATGCTGGAACTTTTATTTATCTAATATCAGCATTCATTTTAATCTTGAAGCAGTTTAAACGGTTATGTGAGGGTGATAACGTGTGAGATGACTCAGCAGAAGTGCTGTACCTGATCCTTTGTGTTTGGGGCTGGTGGAGGCGAAGGGGTCGCTGCTCGAGAAATTATGAGACTACAAAGAGAGAATAGAAGAAAAAAAATATATATGTATAGTGACATTGACAAGATCATCATTTCCATTTTTATTCTGTTATTGTCATGTTCCAGAAAAGCTTGCCTCTTTATTTTCTTTTTGAAAGACATATCGCAATCACATGATGAAGCAATATAATTGCAATATGCAATTTTTGTTCATATTGTGCAGCCATGTGTGTTTGGAAAGCACACGCCAGAAGCATCGGAGTGCGCTGCTATGGTTGTCAGATGTTTCAAACATAAATGGAAATTTATAACACTGAAATCTAACTTTACCACATCCATCAGCTTTAGCTTAACTATATATTCAGTTATGCTTAAATTAAAACGGACAACAAATGTTATTATGCTATAGACTGCGATAAGATTATATTTAATCTGTTTATCTGAAACATAAAATCAGCCTGTTTCACAAAGGACCACGCTTGATCCTAGAAAAGTCAGGAACGAAAACTTGCATGAATGGTTAGGTGATTGATTCCAAATGTTTGCCTGTTACAGGTTTTGCATGTAGTTTTATTCAGAGTCACTGTTTAGGCCTTTTCATTTGGCTTGATTAAAAAACTGCCAGTTTGGAGCTTGACAAATATATATTTGGACCAGGCCCACCATTTTCTTACTGCTTAGGTTTATTCTTTGTTCTCTGTATTTAGATATGCTACCACCGATAGCTCAATTACGGTCATAACTGATGTAATCTTAACAACCTGGCTAATGTTATTGTAAGACCATGTACGAACAATTAAAAGGATCATATGATACAAGCCCACTCTGAACAGCAGAATATACTTTGACACCTTTTTCCACCTTTTTCCAATTATTGTGAAGATATTTTGGTAGGAACTGTTTTTTTAGACAACTTTCTCTAGACCCTCTTTACCTTAACTGGAAGAGTGGCACTTTTAATGAAAGGGTCTGAGCTGATGAAGGGATCAGCCTTGACTGGCCTCTTAAAAAAATCTTCTGAAGTGGTCTTGAATGGGTCTGTCTCTTTAAATGGATCTCCACCGAATGGATCTGTTTGAGGACAGAGAAAAAAGGTTTCAAACAAATTTATTATTTTATTCACAAAATCTAAGTACCAGAATAAAGACAATATATAAGACAATGACAATATACATACAAACTAGGGCTGCACGATATTAGGAAAATATGCGATATGCGATATTGTTGTTGAATATTGCGATAACGATATTTCTTG
>JAQMYG010000007.1:14607125-14619491 GCA_030014215.1 Clariallabes teugelsi
TATATCGCGCGGAAACACAGTTGCGCATTTCATTGAGAACTCATTTGGATTATGATTAAATTAGCATGTTTGTTTTGCCGTCGGTCCAGATTTAACTGTATTTGGGTCCGGATGCGGACCGGAGTCCGACCTATTGAGTACCCCGGATCTAGACTGCATGTAAAAACTTTTACACCCCCAGGCATGACAGTTTGCATTTATTTTAATTTTTTTTTAGTTGTTTGGTTCCTTTTTATTCATATATAAATTAATTTAATAAATAAATTAATAAAATAAAATAATGAAAATAAATAAATAACGTGAATATTTATAAAGAAGAGAAATTGTGGAGATGTAAGTGTCTTTGCGTCTTTTCCAGAGTGATGTCGGAGAATGATGCATTCCTGGTGGTCCTGTATTCGCTCACTCACCGGAATCCTGAGTTTTACCAGTGCAAGCTCCGTGGGTCGAAGGACATGAGTTTTCAGCTTCTCAGCAGCACAGAAACACTGGCACTGTATAAGGTCTGTTCTGTAAAGCAACAAGTTCAAACGGGGGGGACTTGAATTATTTCTTAGAAAAACAAGTATTCTGCTCTCAACTTTTACTTTCCATGCTCAGTTAGTGCCATGTACACAAAAATCAGGGGAAATGTGATCGTGTCATAAGACCTCTCATTAAAGACGTTACGGAATAAAATAAATTTTAAAAGGAAGTAGAACACTATGCTTCTGGTCAGTGAATGCTTTTAATTACAACGAAAAAGAAACGGGCCACACACTCGAGACAATCTACAAGCAACACATTGGACATCAGACCCAATGTAAAACTAAACCAGCTGTAATCTTGTCTGCCAATCTGTCTGTTTATTTGTCTAATTTAGTAATTGCACTGATTTTATTAACATTAAACAGCTAACTATATCAGTGTGAGCACAGAAAAAAGTCAGACAGCATAGATAACAGTGACTGATGGAATGTAAAAGTAGCGGGAAAACGGGTCAGAAACTAATATGTTTAACAGAATATAAACTGTGCTGTTATTCTGTTTATAGAGTGTTTTGTTTTGGGCTTTACTAAATGTTATTTTAACATTAAATTTTACCTGATGAAACAGCTGTAGATATTGCAGTATTCAAAATTTAAAGTCTTGTAAAGATTAGCTGGAGTTTAATAAAAATGTGTAATATGTAATGATCAAAGTTTCTCAGCATACACTGTTATATGGTCTCTAGTTGTCAAGTAAGTCTTTATCATTAGGTTTGGTGGTGTCGTGAGCATGATTGCCAGACAAAATGGCCAATTTGGTTGTGGATCACGGGATTGCAAGGCCTTTTAAAATCCTTTTAAAGCCATAGTAACAAGATAATCAATTTTATTCACTTTGCCTCTTTGTGGTTTTCATGTTGGGGCTGATCAATGTATATCAAATGTGTGATTTCACCCCCCAACCCCCCTGCGTGCAGAACGTGGAGCCGGCAGATGGATGTACACTGCTCTTTGAACTTGGTGTTGAGAGCCAGAATTGGGAGACTAAGCTATTCGAAGAGGCGCTGTCTCGTTCAGCATTACTAAGGTACAGTTACCTTTCTGGGATCCGATTAGTCAGAAGGTGTTTTCTAGAACAGCAGCTCTGACAGCAAATTAAAGGTACATTACTGTGCTTTTTATAATATGTTTTCTACAGTATGGTAAAGTTTTCTATAGGTTTATTAAATGGAATGAGTCACTGCTGTTAACACTGTGTAACAGTAAGTTTTCTGACTTTCTTATGACAGGAAATTGCACTTTGCGGTTTCACGCTAACATGACAAGTTTGATTAACTTTAACAGAACAACTAAAGAGACTGGTGAGGGAACAGTGTTTGTAACTGTTAACTCATAACTAAAAAAGAGGAACTGGATGTCCCACAGCATTAAATGCAGCTATAAATAGGTAGTGTCTTCTGTAGAAAATGCTTTTATAACATTATATTCATTGGTAAACTGTTGTGGTATAAGAGGAATAAAATTTGTGGGAAAATAATAAGTCATAAATCTGCTTTAAACAAAAAATGCTGTCAAAAGTAACCAGCACTGTACGGAGTGAAATATGACATTCAGCTTGTTTGTTTATAAAGTGTTTGTTGGCAATACATTAAATATATATTTTTTTTTTTTTTTTTTTTTTCTTTAGAGCTGGAACTGCATCATCAGCTGCAGTCCAGAATAAAGTGTCCATCAGTGACCATGACTCAGGAGTGGAAGATGAGGATCTCTCGCCTCGACCGTCACCTAACCCTCACCCCATCAGTCAGCAGGTCCGACAACTGTTTCACTTTTCATACATTGCATGAGTCAGTAAAGCTGGCACGATAGCATCTTTTCTGCTCCAGATACTAATATTAAAACCTTGAGTAGCTGATATAAATAACTATGAAATTTTTTCCCCCAAACATTTCACAGTTAATTTCTTTCACACAAAATGAAATTGAATTATGTATAAATATTTGATATATTTATAAAAAGTCAAATCATGGGTAACATTCATGGGTAACTATTCCAGTTCCAAAAATGCATTTCTTTTCCAGATCCAATTCCTGTCTGTGGTTTGTTACAGGATCTTCTAGCCAATATGTCTTCTCCAATTTCTCACCCGCTTTCCCCCTCTCCCCTTTTCTCTCCTTTGCTGGTCTTGGCCCAGTATTAATACTGGTGCCATCTGTATTATTGACCAATAAGGATATGCAATTTGGTTCAGTTACACAACCTCTTGAAATGATATCCATTTTAATGATGCACCATAGACTTTAGTGACATTTAAATATCAACCCTTTATTTTATTGAGTGCAACCTTTGGAAATTACATCAATGTTTCACACATCTGTTGTTGACCTGAAGGGCAAAATATCCTAAACATATTAAATGCTGACTGTATCAGTGTGCATGCTACTCAACACAAAAAGTACATAATCAGTTGTGCAGATGGGAGAACTTCCTGTCTTTTTTTTTTTTATTATTCTTTTCAGAGTTGAAATTATGTACAGAAAAAAAAAATCTGTATTTTGTTCCCTGTCTTTTTTTTTTTTTTTTTTTTTACTTTGCATATTTAGTTCCAGGACTACAAATAAATAGTCAGTTGAAATGCTGTGCACATTTTTTAAAGTCCTTTCTTAGTTATTTGTTTTTCTTTTTTTCAATATACACAGGATGAGAACCTTTTGTGGATTTGAACTCTTGATTTATCGAGAGAAAAAAGTTTTACAGGGTTTTTTGTTTCATTCATTCATTTATGAGAATTCATTTACATTTAAAATTTTGTGAAACTAGTAATAAAAATAAAAACTACACATAGTACTTTGTGTATTCAAAACCATATTTAAACAGTTTCATTTAAAACTGACTTTCTCTGTACTCCTACATTAAACTGATTCATTGTGTTTCAGCATTATGGCTTATGACCAGTCTCATCTGATATACAGATTATTGTAGAATGATTCATCTATCATCCATGTACAATCATGCATTCTAAACAATTTTTTTTTTTTTTTTTTTTTTTTTTTGTTTTTTAGTAGTACAACTTTCATAATGTTCATCTGTTTTTTCAGACGAGACATATCCAGCCTTCTGTGCCTGAACTCTCCATGGTTTTGGAAGGCAGCTTCCTTGATGGGAAGGTTGTGGAATCTTATGAGCACACTCCCACGCGTCCTGTCCAATCAGCGGGCAGTAGCAGTGGTACTCCACCCTCCCATCCTGCACCACGACCACCTGCTCAGAATGTCATGGCTGGACCTCCACCCATCAGGAGACCTCTAACCCCAGTTTTGTCCCAGCCAAAGCTCAATAGGACACAGTCCACCATCATGCACCAACCCTCCATGAGCAGGAAATCTACTTCCTCCGTGGGCCGAAGATCGAGCAACGGCTTCTCTGCTTCATCGTCTTCCTCATCATCTTCTTCACCCAAAACTGGCTCATCCCCAAATGGCTCCCTCCATGAGCGTGCACAGAGATCTGGTCACCCAAACCCTCCAGCATTAAACCAAAAGAACAAACTGGTGTCCGTCAATCCAGATCAGACTCCTCTGCTGCCGCCATCCCAGCACATGGTGTTTCATAGCACCCCGGCTTTCAATACTGCCTGCAACTGCTGCCCTGCCCACCGTCCCCACATGCCCATGTACCAGGGCAACACCTGGCAAGGTACTCCATCTCCACCTTTGCAGAACAATGTGCATTGTCCTCCTGAAGGCAGTCCACATCAGGACTGCTGTGTCTCCCCTGCTAGGCCCATGTTCTGCCGTGTGTCACCAGCTCAGAGCCCTGTGTGCCATGCTGGCATTCCCCTGCACTACTCTCCATCACATGGACCACACATTCCCAATGCCAACCCCTGTGGTGGAACTCTGGACCAGACAGCACCCATGTGCCAGGCCCAGTGCTGCCAGCTTCAGCCTGGTCCCGCTGCTGTCACTGCGCCAGATGTGGGCGTGGGCCTTCTTCCTGCTGATGCCTACAAGATGTTGATGGAGCAGGACCGGCAGCTGAAGCAACTGCAGGCTCAGGTTTGTTATGGATGAAATAAAGCAGTGATTAATTATGTGGTACATTACATTAATGTTTATCCTAAATTTAAGAAATAAAGTGATTGGGGGTGGGGCATGCTGTTGTAGGAAAATCAGTTACAGGGTTGTGTATGCTTGTCAAACATACATGGGTGGTTCTGTTTTCCAAAATGTAAACACACCTATGACTGTGATCAGGATAAATAATTGAACCTGACCTGACTTTCTGTCAAGCTTCTTAAGGGGCTGAGTGTATGAGTATCAAAACCGTAAAAAAAATTTATTTGAAGCAGTTGGGATAAACGCATACTAGTTTGTCTTTTACACAATGTTTTTATTTCTGAGCTCTCTAGCGGTCTGTGGCTACTCTCTCTGGTCAGATGTCTTTCTTCAGCCAAATAATTTACATTAATGCCTTTTGGTTGGATAAAATTGAGCTCTGAAATAGATTTTTATTTTTTATTTCTATTAGGCTACAATAAGAAAAAAAACTACCACAGTTTTGTGAAATGCATCAGGCTGCGTTCAGGGCATTTAAAGCCATGGTGTTTCCCATTGTGATTCTTAGATCCAGAAACTTCTCGATGCCCAGAGCAAGGTGTCAGAGCTTCCGACTGCATCTCCAGAGGAGCAGGCCATTCAGACCTCAGCACTTCCTGAGCCACCAGAGAAGACGAGCGTGAGCATTGCAGTAGGAACAGGTAAGCAGAAAAAAACTTTTTCTTCTGTGTTTCGTATCAGCCATCCAGCTCAACAAATTATAAAATTCTTTTTTATTTTTTATTTTATTCTTTTGATTGTGGAAATCTGCTTTGTGACAATGACAATTGTTAAAAGCGCTATACAAATAAAATTTAATTGAATTGAATAAAAATGTTCACACAGGTGCCAGTTTATTCTGGAGCGCTCCTGATCAAAGCTCCGAGATTGAAGGTCAGTTTATCAAATGTCATCCTGAGTCTAACAGCACAGGGTCCTCCAGACTCAGCTCAGAGACGATCCACCAGAGCAGAGAGGAGCGGAGCCCTGCGACACCGCGACACTCCACATCGCCCCAAAACAAGTATGATCTCCTTTGCTATTAATACACAAACAACCTACAGCTATGTCACACTGCCTTCAAACAACTGACGGCGACGCTGCACCTGTGATTTAACACAGTCAGAAATGTAAGCTTCTTCCCCTGTGCTGAAATCTGATTCATGCCAAAATCACTCATTGCTTGCAGGCATGACAAGAGTTACTAATATCAGCCAAATAACTTCACTTTAGTGCTTTGTCCCTCTAATACCATAACAGTTTAACACAAATTACAGATTCATTGAATTATTTCTGAAAGCACATCACTTTCTATTACATGGAATGTTGTAGAACGTCCAGAAACGAGCTAGTTAGTGTTATCACTTCATTTTTTAGCAGCTTAAAACAAGCGTTCTTCCTCCAACTTTTTTCTCTTTGTCATGAAACTTCCTTCTGTAAATGTTGAACTTCTCATGGTAGAATGAGCATGTTATGGTAAATCTGTAATTTAAACTTAAACAACAGCCAGAACCGCTGTCAGAGCTGCTTTTCTAAAGAATTATAAAGTATTCAGCAGTACTGTGGTATTAAGAAAAAATATATGCATAATGTAATTGTTTATTTAGAGGAAAAAGTGGATACTAGTGATACTCTAGAGAACAAGAGAGATAATTGTAATGCTTGTAAATTAAGTAAACAAAAATATGTATGGTTTATTTGTATTTAGATAACAAAGCTTCAGATCTTGTTATTAATAAAGTTTTCCTCTCTTTCATTTCAGCATGTCAGTTTCTTTTCAAAGTCCTGTGCTAGGAGAGAGTGCAAGCATGTATTATAACCCTCAGTCTCAGAACACAGAAGACTTCTCTCAAAACGAAGAAATACCTAATCAGAAATTTTATCAAGAATTACTGGTAAGATTCTCGCTCATTTGTGTAGTCTGAAATTATATCTTGAGACATGTTTTTAGATAAGGTTTGTTGTCTCCTAACCCCCTACCCCAAACACAGGGTCAAGTAAAAAGCCGTCTCCAAGACTCTGTGACTGAAGAAGAAAAAATAAACGTGCACAGACCTCATCCCAGACTCAGTATGTCGCCTCAGAATACTCCTCCAAGGAAATCTGCACTCAAAGAGCAGAATGCTGAGGGTCCAGAGGAGGACAGGGTGTTCAGTGCCACACTTAAACAGCTGCAGAGTCTCGGCGTCAATGTGGAGCTCAATACAGGAAAATTCAACCGCAGCACCGTGGAGAGTGCCAGGTACGCGAAACATCGTATGGTTTGTGATAATGTACTATGTAATAGAATAAGAAAAAAGAACACATGCATGTAGAGCTGTGGCCCGAAGTTTTGAGAATGGAAAAAAAATTCACAAGGTCTGCTGCCTTAATGATTTTAGATCTTTTTGTTAAACAAAAAAAAACAAAAAAAACACAAATTCTGACAAACTCCAAGCATTTATTATGCATGAATTGGCTGCCATCAGTCAGGATGTAGCCCAGAAGTTGATTGACAGCATGTGAGGGTGAATAGGAGAGGTCTTGAAAAAGGAGGATATGTACAGTATATATCCCAAAAATCTCCACATTTAGAGGAAATTAACAATTTTTAAGTAAAAATGCAAAACAAATCTAAACACAGTAATCTCTCCCACTCACATTGAACTGTTAACATCTTAACAGTGCAGTAATTTCTTAATCATGTTATGTGTATGATGACTTTTGGGATACCTGTATTATAAAACATTGGCCCACTTCCCTTTTTTTCTCTTCATGGTTTTTGTTGTCCAGTGCAATTCTGTTTTATGTAAATCAAACACTTCATGTTTGTAGCTGCAGAGCTCAGTGACTCAGCATTGATAATATACTGTATGGAATTTCAACAAAAAACATAGATAATGTATTACACTCAAAGGGGAAAAAAAGGGCTTTGTGCCTCAGTGCTGTTGGTAATCTCTAAATTGCTGTTTCTCGTTTGCATTGCTCAGGATATTAACTTTGCTTCATTAAAGGGCCTTAAAGCTCTCCACCTTGCAGTGAAAATGAATGTGATTTATAATATCATGTCATCAGTGCTGAGTGCAAGGCCCAAGGATACTTCAGAACCTTTATCACATCACCATGTTGTTAAAAGTTATGTTTTTATAAAACTTTATAAGCACCTGTGAAATCTTATTTTAGTCTTTTATTATATTAATCATTGTGTTTGTGTCTAGCACGCTGGCTTGCATAAACCCTGAGGCAGTCATCCCGAGGCTGACTCTTTCTGAGCCAGTCGGCACCAGCATGTGGGGATCGAGTGGCGGTGTGGATCTGAGTTTAGAAGCCAATGCCATTGCTCTGAAGTACCTCAGTGACTCTCAGCTGTCCCGCCTGTCGCTGGGAGGCCAGTCACCTGAAGCTCGATGCAACCCCGGCGCTCTGCTTTTTGGAAGGACTCCACTGGATAAGAGCAGCACTGGCCTGAGCATCCTTTCCCCCACCAACATGTCTCTAGCCACCTGCAAATATATGAAGAAATACGGACTGATGGAAGGTGAAGACAACAGCAGTGATGAGGCAGAGGATGCCTGTGTCCAGACAGCTCAAAGAGCACAGACAGTACAGGCAGACTCTGCGCTTGGCTGCTCCCTGCAAATTGACACATCAGAAAATGTGGGGAGGGAAACTGGCTTTATTCTAAAAAATGGAGGTAACAGGCAGCATGAACCACTTCCTTCCACTCAAGACTCTCAAAGCCATCTTATACGAGATTTACGGCCTAAAATGCAGCTTCTTACACACACAAAAACAAGTCCAGAAAAAGAGAACGATCCAAAACTGGTCCTTTCTCAACTTCGACCTCAGCGCCGATCCTCTTTATCCAACAATCACAGACTCGCATCACTTCTGGAAACTGAAGGCTCTGTAGGAAATTTTCTTGATCTCAGCAGGTTGAGACAGCTCCCTAAACTGTTTTAAATACCCCCTCCCTCAGAGCAGGATTAGAAAGGATCTATAATTGTTTCTTTATTGTGCCATTCTTTAAAATGTACATCTACCAGTCTGTTTGTATAGTTTCTATTTTTATTATGATGATACACTTTGGACATATTCTTTTTATTTTAAGTGTGCATCTTGATGTAGTGAGTCTTTGTACATGTCTTGTAGACACAAATGAAATATTCTCCTCTTGTACAGTCTGAAATATGGTCTTTTGCAAGTCATTTTATAAATTAAAGAACCTTAAAAGCAGGATTATTTTCTTAATTTTTTTATGTTTTGGTCTTTGTCTTTTAAATGCATGCATAATAAATGTTTTTTTATAAAATCACAAATACCTTGATTTCTTGTTTCTGATCCTTATCTACTTGTTTTAACTTTTTTTGTAATCTAGTTCTGGCTAATGTTAACAGTTTTAATAAAGTATACGTAAATAGTTGGATATTCAATATTATTGCTAAAATCTTATTAGGTATTAACCATTTTGTCTTGTGCCTTTAGTGGAATAAAGGCGATCTAAATATTACGTATGCAAAAAGAAGAAAGTAAGTCATGTCACCATCTCATTACCATATGAAAAAATCTTGGAAATTTAGCCTGTTTGGGTTCTGTGTGTGTCATTGTGGCTTTAGGCATGAAGTAAATGGGACTAATTCTTTATTTTTTACAAAAATAACTATGGTCAATATTGTAAAGTGAGCTGAGTTATGTCTAGTTTTTTTTCCCCATAATTAGACTTTTCTAATTATTAGTCTTTTGTATATTTTTTCGTAATACAGGAATTCTTCTAAAGTCGTATAGTAAAAATAGATGTTGAAAATATATTATAGACCTCTGTATAAACTTTTACACCTCCTTTATGTGTACACACAGGCACGTACGTATTTAGCCCTGGAGGAGTTAGTTGCAGTGCGCATGCGCAGTCTGGCTTCTTGCCAGTAGTTTGTAGTTAAGCTGATACCGCGCGCACATCCTCGTCGAGATGATGACCGAAATTAAACTGGTTAATTTCTCTATAGACCGCTAAAAAAAATATGGCAGGGTTTAAACACACAATGTGAGTATAACCAGCATTTATGTATTTTTCCATACCAATGTGTAGTTTAAAGTTTCACTCTTGACTAGCTAGCTAGTTTGCTAACAATTACTAGGTTTACTCACTTGCTAACGAGTGCGTAATGTTAAGTTTGTTAGCCACGAACTACAGTTAGGTCAGTACCTAATCTTTGTTAGATTTATATTATACCGATTTAATGGAATATTGTGCAGATTGAACGATAAATGCGGTTATATTACTGAAAATCATTCGGGGACCGAAAGGTGGATGACGCTAGCATGATGCTAGTATCCGATAAGCTAACCAGGTTAGCATAAGGCGTATTGTCTGATGCGTATAAAAATGTTACACGTTTTATAGTGTAATTATCACAGACCTCTGTGTTATAGCTTCTATTACGTTTACGTGATTCTAGGATTTCGTGTTTTCGGATTCTTTCTCTTTTGCTTTTAACGTTACAAGTGTCAGCTTTGTTAGCAGTGCTAATGGGCGAACTGCAGATGCGTTGAAAAGCCATTTTGAAAAGCTGAAATCAATGGTTTGTGCTAAACGATTGATGATTGGATTTGAGTTAGAATGTTTAAGATTGTAGTGGTTTATTGTGTGTATTGTGGTTGGGTGAAATAAACAACTTCAAATCACTAAAACATCTGACTAGCCAAGAAAAACATCAAACTATTAAATAAACCCGTGTTTGTCTAGATAGAAACACGAGCATTCAGGTGGAACTGGTAGATTATAAACGAGGTTAAAAAAAAAACAAACTTTATTTTATTTTTTTACCTCGTTTATAAAAAGAATCGGTGAAATAAATAGGAGCTGTTAATTTTTGGTTAGAAAGCGTTGTGTGTTAGCTAACAGTCCTCGTTCATTTACATTTTAGTTCACGAATACGACGATATATAATCTGATTTAGATATAAAGATATAGATAGTAAAGGTTATGCTGGTTGTGTTTAACTTTAGAGTTGATCAGATGTGCTTATTCCGTTAGTCAAGCCCTGCTAGCTTATATTGTTTCTCTAGTTTACACGCCTGCTGTGTGGAGTTATTTAAATCAACAGCAACATCTGGATAAAAACAAATTTATCAAATAAATAACTAAATAATCAGGAGTACACGGTTTAACGTGGACATAAAATGCACTGGACGTGCGTATAACCTTATATTATTTTATTATCGTCACTAGTTCAAACCAGACGGTTTCCCAAACCAGGCTTTGTCTAGTCTGAGCTAGCTTAGCCACATGAGCTAACACTATATGTGTGTGTTTCTGTTTCTGTCCTGGTTCCACCTGCGTTACTCACACTTGAGTGATTTCGTGATCACAACCAGTCTACACCCAGTAGCTCATTAACAAGCCGTTTCATCAGGTTAAAGGTGGGAATTTTTTTAAGACAAGCGCGAGTTTCAGGACAGGAGCGTGACTGGAAAATACAGCGCAGCAATGTGCCGAATGCAAAGGATTCAACTCATTGATTTGGCTCATTGATTCGACTCTTTTTAGGTGAAAATTGAGAGTCGACTTGCGTGTACGAGTGAATCATGTAGATTACAGCTCCCTAAACTTTGTTCCGATGTTCTGACAAATGATGCTACTTGCCAAGAAATGCTACCATAGTGGGATTTGATAGATTCGTACTAGCCTGTTGAAATAAATGCTAAATAATTCGAAAGGGGTAAATGTTCTATAACGTTTGATTATTTATTATAACATTTATTTTAAAATTTAGGAGTCACAGATTCTGATACAGGCGGTAATCTGGCGTAGTGTTTAACACTGTCGCCTTACAACTTCCGGGGCCAGGTTCGATTACTACCTCAGGTCTGTGTGCATGTTCCCCCTGTGCTTGGTGGTTTTTCCTCCGGGTACTCCGGTTTCCTTCCTTAGTCCAAAGACATGCAGATTAGGCTAATTGGAGTTTCCAAATTGCCTGTAGTGTGCAATGGATTGGCAGGCACCCTGTAGAGGGTGTACCCTGCCTCATGCCCAAAGTCTTCTAGGAAAGCCTCCAGGCCCCCACAAAACAGTGAATGCCAGCTAGCCGTGAGTCAGATCTGGCACCCAAACTACCCATGATTTATTGTCATTTGTTAATTTCAGATGATCAATAGCAAAATTAGTAAGCATTTCAGAGCACAGAAAATATTATATCGTATAATACAGAAAATTTCTCAAGAAGCTGGTTAAGAAGATGTAGATTTATGTGTTTTTGTTGGTGTCTAGGGTGAATTGTGCAGACTTGTCTACATGTTTGATTCTTGCATACCATCTAAACTTGGTTCGGTGGCTTCTTAAACTGGCAAAATACACGGTTTCAGCTCTCAAAAGTATGGTTTAAATAAATTTTAAAAACAGGATTGTGGCATTAAAATGTCATTACATTACTTTGCTGTGTCTTTAACCACTTTATTGATTCAAAGATACACAAGCTAAGAACATGCACTTGACATTCTTTGTTCTAAAGCTGCTTTTACAAACATTGTGTAATGGAAGGTGAAGGTTTATGACTGGGTGATTTGGATATGTGAGAGCTGGTCATCAGCATTGAAAGACAGGTTAGGGTCATATAGGGGTGGGCGATATACCGGTATTCACGGTTAACCGGTGGAAATTTGTCAACCGGTAGAGATTTTGGTCTATCGTCTTAACCGCGGTTGAGATCACGTGACGTTGCATGTTACGTAACCACGCAATACACATTTACTTCTATGGGAAGCCAAACACATCTAAAGTGGGACGAAACCGTGGCACCCGATTGAGCCGGCGTGGGCAGACCAAA
>JAQMYG010000007.1:14634871-14651417 GCA_030014215.1 Clariallabes teugelsi
TTCCTCCAAACTCCAAAACAATGGCCGACAAACCGGAACTCAGCGAGCCCTATTACTTCAAAGCGGAAGTACGTAACGAGTCTGCATGCAAGTAGTGTATTAAACGGCAGTACACACACTATGATAAAATTTCCATTAACTAATTTTGTATGAATAATGAATGCTGTAAAAAGTTTTTCTGGCATGTTGTGTAGCCCATCTGTTGACCAGCTTTTGTTGCTAAGCAACTTGATGGACAAAGACAGGATAATGGCGGAGGTGTAACTGTTTTACTGGCTTCAAGCCTGAAACAATAATACATAGCATAAGTTTCATGATGTATCAAAGGGGTGGATGTATCAAGGATTTGACAGGCCATCATGGACAAACAGACTTCATATATTTCTCATATATATCTTAAATTACAATAGGGAAGTGATGGTGTATGATCGTTATATTAAAGATTTATTTGTTTCTGTTATATGAGAGAGATAATGTAGTACAGTATTTGTATTTGATGAGTAATGCATCAGTAATTGCAAGAGATGGCTTGGGGAATAATGTTATTTTGTTTTTGTTTTCTCTTTTTTTCCCCCCCTTACTTTCTCAGTTGCAGACCCCAGCCTCTTTTGCTCAGAGTGTACAGGAGCTAACCATCGCTTTGCAGAGAACTGGAGACCCGGCCAACCTCAACCGCCTCAGACCACATTTAGAGCTTCTGGCTGACATCGACCCGAGCCCAGGTGTGTGTCCCCACATGTTATACAAGTACAGCATGTTTAAAAAAATTTTTTTTTAAAAAGATAGTGATCCACATTACAATTCATTTCATTATGGCTCTGTACTTTTAGCACATTTGATTTCTCACCAGTGAGATTCAGTAAAGCAACGAGATCAAGTAATAAATGAGAAAACGTTTGGTTTTCTAATAGTGTTATTTAAAAACACAGTACAAATGAATGTAATGGTTGTTATTCTGAACAATATGATGAAAAAACTCTTCCCAACTGGGTTTGACTGATGGCACTTAGTTAGTAACCCAGTGTAAGTATCTATCCAGTGATGGAAACTTCAAAGCAGTAAGTCCCTCTAGATAAAATTATCTGCCAAATACCTAAATGTAATGAAGCAGATTTTACTGTTAGTAACCCAATGTTTGTGATTTTGTAACAGCACATCCTAAAGTGTTTCCTTCCTTTTAAATGAGAGCAGTTTACCATTGATTACCATTTTTATTTATTAAAAACACCTCCTACTTTTAACCATTTATGGTGACATGTAATTTTGTACAGCACACTTTTTTTTTTTTTTTTTTTTTACTTACAGCAACAATGAACAGTTATCTCCTTATCCTCTTTTTTATCATCTTCAAAATCTGAACAACTCAGTCCTGAAGATTTTACAGGGTCATTACAACTTTATAGAAGACTTACAGTGTGCAGATTGTGTGTGTGTGTGTTTATCTTTTTATCTGGAGCTTCTGTCATAGTGATCCTTGTGAATGAGAAGATAATAATATAGAAATTATAACATGTTACAGTGATCATATTATTATAAACCTGTGAGTAGTAAGAGAGTTCCTGGGTTATACATTTTGTATTCTATGATTAATTGTTATACTGGTGTTTGAGTTTTTCTTTTTAAATAATAACTTAATTGATGATCTGTTTCAACTAGATGCCCCTGCCCCTACATGGGAGCAGCTGGACAAAGGCTTGGTTGCTGTAAAAACAGTAGTGCATGGTCTTGTGGACTTCATCCAGAACCACAGTAAGAAGGCAGGAGACCAACAGCAGGTACATAAATTCATCTGCATATGGCTCAGACCTTACTGCCTTAATATTTATTTATTGATTGATAGATTTAAGATAAACTTTGGTTCTAAAAATTGTGAAACTCTTGCCAACTTTTAAAACTGTGCTTCTTGTCTTCCTAGGCTCCTCAGCACAGCAAGTACAAGACATACATGTGTAGAGATATGAAGCAGAAAGGAGGGTGTCCCAGAGGAGCCAGCTGCACCTTTGCTCATTCCCAGGAAGAACTGGAAAAGTAAGTGAATCCTCTTTGCTCAGTGTTTGCATTCACCTTGCGCAGGCAGTTTTTTTAGATTTATTCATCTTAACCCCAGGTTCCGCAAGATGAACAAGCGTCTGCCTTTGAGGAAGCCCCTCAGCCAGTCACTGACCCAGCTTAATGATATGGACATAGCTTGCAGCACGGGTCTTCTGCCTGATGAGGGATTGGTTGTGGAAGGTCTAACTCACAAACCTGCCATGGTCACTAATGGCATTCTCGCAGTGCCACCCGGATCAGATCTTACACACCTGGTCTCCCGTGGGTCAGTAGCTCCCTACGACACGGCTCGCAAGATGGGAAAACCAGACACGGGTAGCCTCAGTGCTCCAGAATCACCACCAGACTCGTAAGTGGGAATAATAATTGCTCTTTAACTTTGACTGCATGAGGCTACAGAAAAATATGGCATCACAGCCTGTATCAGTGGTCTCTGATCTTATTAATGTCATCATCTTCTGCATATGATAACCAGACCTAAATTTTATAACAACGTACCATGCTGCTTTTTATGATTGTAAACCAGTCATAACATTCTTATATAAGACAGAACGTGCCATAATGCAAACGGACCAAGTAGATTTCCATTTTTGTTTTGTTCTCTGCAGCCTGGACTCCATTCCAAAAGTCTCAATGCCTTCAACATCTCATCCTAGAGTCTCGAGAGAGGGTCTGGCTGGACACCCACTGTCTTCTGTCTCCAGAGTTTCACGGATACCACAGTACCCTCCACATCAGCCCGAGGCCTATTACTCAGAATCCAGAGTACCCCCGTCTGCTTCCCAATACGACGCCTCTCAGTATCCCACTGGTAAACCATTATCTTTATTGCTGCACCATTTGACTATTTTTAGACATGATGTAAACTCTTTAATCTGAGGCTATTATACACATACTTTGCCTGACTTAGTGGAAACACCACCTTGTAGATGGAGTGGGGGAAATACAGCAGCACTACAGAGCTCTTGCTTGTGAAGTCACACTCAGTGTGCAGTCTGTTTGTGGTTTTACAATTCTGGATAGTTTCTTTGAGATTAAATGCCAAATATACACTGTGAAAAAACATGGAAGACAATTTAATCTGTTTCATATTTACAAAAACAAAAACTATTTGTATTTAACAAAGCAGGAAACAAAGCTAAACCTGGTCAAAGACAAGTCACTGTTGATCACTGGTGACCATTTAATTTTGGATAGCATAATCATGAAATAAATGTTCAGTAAATTTAACACAGTAAATATCCAATATATGGGGGGGGTCAAGTCAAACCGGGACTTGTGATAATGTAAAGGAAGACACAAGACTGCTTGACATTTCCAGGAGAAGTTACTTAGCCGCAGTAAAACATTTAAATGGTCACAACATTTTAAAGAAGGCAGTGTGTCCATGAATGACGATCCTGGCCAAGGTGGGTCGGAGACCACTGCAGTCATTCCCGTGAACATTTAGCAAGTGGAAGCCTGATCCTCAAAAGCCGATTGTCAACAACTGGCAGAAGAGACTTCTGTTCTGTCTGTGGAACCAATTGCACATTACAGGGACTGAACTGTACAGTCCTGACCTTACTCCAAGCCTACATGTTTGGCCCATTAAAGGAGTTCTGGGGAGGCTAGCGTTCCGGACCTGCAGCAGGCATGAGGCATCAGGTCTCTAGCATACTGAGAAAATGTTTTACCTTGATGGTATCTGAGCACTAGTAAAACACTGGGATAAGTGCATTAGTGTAGCAAAAGAGAGTGTTTGTCTATACATTGGTCAGAACTCACTCTTTCAGTGATATCTTTACATTTCATACATTGGAGGACCTGAAACCAGTGGTAAGTGCATTTTAACACACTGCCGTCATTTTAATATGTATCTTAATCCTTAACCAGTCTACTTTTTCGATTTCTCATCTGTGATTCACTCTCCAATTACCGAACAGGGAGTGTATTTGGCTGGTGATGTAAGACAACTTGGGTGTAACAAGGCGAAATAGACTCAACCTTTCCAAAAAGTTATTACTTTGTATTAATACCTTAGGCAGAGTGTTCTGTTGTACAGAAAGACAGACAGACATGTACGTGGGCTTCAACCTGAAATAATATCACTGATTATATTAAAGCTGTTTAGCTCTTCTTTGGCATTAACCTTTTTACTATTTCTACAAACTCTTTTCCCGCCAACGACGGGCAGAAAAAATAAAGGTAGATTTTACTTTCATAACTTCTGCTATTCTGCACAATTAGAAGTCATTGTTTGACTTGAATGCCCTTCTTACATGATATACTTGTGTTTGCTAATTTAAAGTACATGCAGGGGGTAAATGGGGCTGAGGCTTTTGCGATGTTTACATTTAAGATTTTTTATTATTAAGATTCTTTTATTTTCATTTCTGTTTGCTTTAGTCGTAAATTAGGTGTGGTCTGACATTGCCTGTTGGTAGCAGGTAATGCTTTCCACCTGTGGCTGCTCATGGTGACTTTTGTGCTGGCAGGAGAATCACTTGCAGCACCCAAACGCATGTGTTGGTTAATTGTGATGGAAAAGTAACTGTTGAATTCACAATGAGTGCTAAATAAAAGTTAACTCACTTCCAGCACCATCACATGTTCAGTAAAATCTGTGGAGTTAAATTTAGCCAGTGATTTATCAGTGTCTGCCTTGGCTTTGTACCATGTGTACATATGTATCTATTGTTTTATCTTTGTGCTTGTCTTTCTGTAGGTAACTCCTACCCTTATCAGCACTTGCAGCCTCGCTACACTCGATCGCAAGTAGACCCTGGCTTGGCAGCCTACCCAGACCCCTATCCTATGTCCTATGCCCCAGAACGGCAGTA
This sequence comes from Clariallabes teugelsi, assembly GCA_030014215.1. Lineage (NCBI taxonomy): Eukaryota > Metazoa > Chordata > Actinopteri > Siluriformes > Clariidae > Clariallabes > Clariallabes teugelsi. Next base: position 14,639,746 of record JAQMYG010000007.1, read on the forward strand.
CCCCGCTCCCCCATCTGACCCTCGCTACAGCTATCCACCACATCACGACGGTCGCCGCCATGCGCCTTACGGAGGCCACGCTCCACTCCCGCCATATGCTCGGGATGAGCTGGGTCACAGGAGTCCTGTCCCTATGGAGATGCCCCCACCACCACAGGCACCGGCAGCAGGAGCCTCATCCCCCTACCTGCCAGAATCACGGGACAGATACGGCCCTGAGAGCTATAACCACTCTGGTCACAGCAGGGCCTACAGTGGAAGGGTGAGTAATCAGCCATTATTGTGTTGTTGTGCGTGCTATATAGGGCTTATTTAATCATATAACCATAAAACAGACATCTGGTCTCCTAGGATATCCTGCATTAAGTAAAAGCTATACTGATTATATTGCAAATGACCATGTAGATGAGCATTCTTATTAATCTTAATAGACATGCCAACTCCGTGTTTCCCACACACACACAATTTACTCGGGAAAAACGATGTCATCCGTGATCGTAGTGAACAGTCCCCTTTCGTGCTACCGCTCCTGTACCTGTTTGTTACTGCGAGTACTTCGTCTTACTCTTCACATATGGCCAAGTGGAGCAGAAGGTTTATATGTTGGATCTCTGAAATGTGAAATTAATATAAATATCAAACAAATAAAAATATTGTGTTAAAGGTCGTATGTGTTTGTTGTATATAGTAGACCAATTTTGTGCTCTCGTATAATGTGGCTTGTTCTGCTGGTTACCAAAGCGAGTATATTTCAGAACTGTGGGAAACAATGCAAATAGGACTGAGGTGACATTGTTTTCACATATTGTTTAAATGTCACTACCTCTTTCTGAACAATGGGGTTAAAGCTTGTACAGAGGATCACCTGCCTACATACTTTGTTAATTTTATTGCATTTCTGCATTTGTTTACATACAGAATGCCTACGCCCGGCCACAGCCCAGCCTGGACTACCTGCACCGTCGGAGAAAGGAAATTATGGCCCAGCTAGAGGAGCGTAAAGTCGTGTCTCCTCCTCCCTTTGCCTCCTCTCCAAACCTGGCCCATTCTTATGACCCCAGTTATACGCAAGAGGTCAGGGGGCAAAATCATGTAAGATCATTAGTCGTCCATTTCAAAGTGTCTTATGTTTCGTCAAACAGTCAAAAAAGTTTAAACCAAACACATTAAGATTTGAACATCGACCAAGCTGTGGTTTGGGTTAATCAGCTTGTAGTAACAGCACTTGTATTATACAAAGATGTTTTAAAACGGCCTGTGAATCTTATTTGTTCTGTTTTACAGTCCAGTGTTGACATTAGTATCTCAGGCTCCCAGGACAAGCAGTTTTTCTGCCCAGGCTGTTAGTTTATTCTTGGTGTCCAGTGGACAAATTTCAAAAACCAGAGAAGGGAAATAAATGCAGACTTCTTATTTAATGTAGAAGTATTTTAGTCCCGATTATCCAGTTCTTCTTATAGTCAGTTTACTTTATAACCTTATGTATTTAACATGTGGTTAAAATACAGCTCCGCGAAAAATGCAGCACTTTATTATCCCTTTAGCGTTATTATGCAAGTGCAAATTTTTGTTTTGTAAATATTTGGATTTTTTATGTGCTAAACTGTTTGTTTGCTGTAAATGATCCGCAGTATATGGGTGAGAGCGCCCCAGCACTTCAGAATGTCAGAGAAACTGACTATGCGGCTTCCTACTCACCATGGTCATGTGACACGTTTGTCCCCTACATCGGTGCCAAGGATATGAAGTCCAAAGATGGCTTAGCCACAGGCTACATGGAGATGGTAAGCTGGATCTCCATCTCTGTTTAGTTTATAAGGGATCCTTTAAATACCTTAAAATTTGAGTTCTTTGGTGTGTTCTGTATGTGGGAGTACAGAACCAAAAGGTTATCAGTGTTTATTCTGTTGAGTTTGCTCCCTGAGAACACGCTGATGGACCAAAGGCCATAAATTGTAGCCATGATAATCTATAACCTTCATCATTGAATAAAGAGAACTGAATACATTTTTGATGTTTTCTGTGATGTTTGTTTTCCCCTCCTTAAGCAGACTATAGAAAAAAGTCTAAGAGATCCAGCCGTGGAGCTGCAGCGTCGAGCCGCAGAGGTCAAGGATGATGACCCCATCATACCTTTTGGCCCACTACCCACTGTCTCTCGCTTTGGAGCAATATCTCGTACGTCCAAATCGGGATATCAGCCTGCTGGCCTTGTTCCAGGCCCCCCAGCCAAACATGCTGCTAACGCAGGTAACCATCTAGCAGCTCTGCTCTCTGTACATACTTCCAGAATTAAGTGGTGTGTCTGCCAATTGCTGGTTTGTGATGTGGCACATCTAACAGAAATATGCACATAATCTTACAAACACATTCAGACCTTTTATCACTTTTTATTTATGTAAAATGTAATTAGTGTTTGCTGCCTGTTTCTGAGTACTTTATAATGATGCTCCATCGTTCCATTTCGTCTCTCAGTTGATTACAACTATGTAAATCATGGAGGATGGAATGAAGTCTCTTACAACACACACCAAACCATGCCATCTCAGGGACACTTCAGTGAGCGGTGAGGGCTCGATTGTTGCTGTAGCAGACCTGACTAAAGTCATAAAGACTTTGTAGTCACTAGAAATTTTGTGATCTTATGGTTTATAAACGTGAATTTATGTGGTTCCAGTCTGCCACCTTCTGCCCAGGACAGGGAACAGCTGAAGATTGAGCTCCAACAAGTCAACCAACAAATTAACCAACAGACTCGCTGTATGGAGGTGAGCTCATTCAAACATAGTGTGTGATATGTCGCAGTGATCTTCATGATATCTGTTCAGCAGTGGCTCCTTTCTAGTGAAGGTCAACACATTGTTTTTCCACAGTATATATATTTTTTTCAAATATACTATATTTCTACCTGTTAAAATAGACAGTGAACTTAAAGTTCTTCTGCTAACATATCGGGCATGATGGGTCACCTCAAGGTTAAACATGTTGAGTGGAAATTGAAAACTCATACGCTTGTATAATTACCAGTGTTTTTACTTATCAATATTATCAACACATGAGTATCAGCAGAGGATAAATACTGTGGACAGTTGTCTTATCTCAGGGAATTTTATATAATTATTTGACTACCTAATTTGATATGCCTTATATTATGTTAGTTATTTGTTTGGTGTATTAAGTAAGTAGCTTGGCAGTCAAAATGAAGCAACACTCTCTGTTGGGTGCCTAGGAAATGGGTTTATGTCCTCACCAAACTAGTAATTTGGTCTATAGCAGCATGCTTAGTCTTTTAACAAATTGTACATATGGGTTACTTTTAAAGCTTTTGGTTGTTTTGCAGAGGGAGGCTGGTTCTGGTGCTGGCCAAGTCGCTCCAGTGGAGTGGTCAACAGCTAATGTTTCCAGCGAGCAGTTGAGCCTAGAGTTACACCAGGTGGAGAGAGAGATTGGAATGAGGACACGTGAGATGGCCCTGGTAAGTAAGATTATGCAAATAGCACACTCAAGTTCCTGAGAAGCAGCAAAGAAATGTTCATCAAGTGTTTGATGTTGGCAGTGTGATTGCTGTGCCAGTCCTCAAGGTTCTAAATATTTTAATGCTATCAATTGACTTTTTAGATTGTCCAAAAAAGTCTAAATCAGATACTGTTAAACAGAGAAAATGTAAAAATGATCCTTCGATTTAGTGTTCGTGTAAGTGTTTAAATGTGGGTAGAAAACCAAATGGAACAAGTTCCACCAGTGTTGATCAGGGATTAGTCCTTAAACGTTAGAGGTAAGCGTAGAAGAAGCTTCAAATCTGAGCTTAACATTTTTGTTGCAGGAAGCAGCTGGCATGAAATACAAGCTGGTAGCAGGAAGTGAGAATGGACAGAACGAGCACAATTTAAAGCGAGAGGATCATCATTTAGCCCTCAGGTAAGGTCCTGGAGTTGTTTCCAAACATAACTGCACTGCTATCAAATGATTTCCTGATTATATAATTGCATGAGTGTGGTTTTTCTATTAAAGTGACTGATGTATGTTCTGCTGCCTGATTTGAACTTAAATATCCTTTATTTGTGGTCTGTTTTGTAGTGAGGGATCAAACGGTTCCAGTTCTGTGGTGCAGGACTGCGGTTTGGGCAGCACCAGCATGTCCTCTCTGACCAGCAAGGCATCCTCACTCAGCCTGTCGTCTGAACTGGTGGGCAGCAGCCCAGATCTGACCAAGAATGGAGTGGCTCATGCGTGCTCATAGTTTGACTCCAGCTAGATGCTACCTGATCTGGTGTCTCTCTCTCTCTCTCTCTCTCTCTCTCTCTCTCTCTCTCTCTCTCTCTCTCTCTCTCTTTTTCTCTCTCTCGGTCACTCACTCTGAGTTAGAACATTGTATATTTATTTTCATTTCCAAATCACAGAGGCTGCAGTGCACCCCAAACCATCCATTGCATAATTATTTAACATACTCCACTCATATTGGGTCACTTATTCTTTTTCTTTACCACCGCAGTATTGGGATGTTGAGCATTCCATATATTTAATGCATTTGTGACCACTGATCATATACAAATAATCCAAAAATCGAGTTATATTTGTTTTGCAACACCTAAAGGATTTTATAGGAATAAGCAGTATCTGCACTTTTTTTTTCTTTTTTTTTTTGGTGGTGGTGGTTTGTTTTGTGATATTTTTTTTTCTATGATAAATTCTTTCACTGCCTTAAAACCAGAGCATTCAAGAAACATTTTATGAATGTGTTTACCTGCAGGTCTAAACAGTAATATTAATTTTAATAACAAAAAGTAATACTCACACGTATTAGATGCGGACTACATTCTTAGTAGTTATGTTATCGGTCATAATGCTGACTTTTTACGCTTGAAGTTTACACGTGCATGTTTCTCTTGTGAACCTTCTTACTATTTCTGTAGGAGCCTCCTGTTGTGCTGCATATTCTACATATTAGAAAATGATGGGTATGATAAACATTGCCTGTTCAAAAATAACTCCAGCACTTTTTTTTTAATCGAAACCAGACTGTTATTTTGAGTTGAATCTAGTATTGTTCCCCCTCAGCATCATATACAAGTGGTCGCTGTTAAGGCATTGTGGCTTTGCTCAGCGTCTGCTGACTGTACATCATTTACTCAGGCTCTGCCCACATGTATATAGAGAATATTATTATTATTTATTTTCTTTTTTTAATACACCATCATACAAAGGAGACAGAATGTTAGCTGCTTTATACTTTCTGAATCCTCCACTCCAGGGCTACAATTCTATACTGTGATTGTAGTGTGAGGATTTAAATATCTGTAGTGTGAGGATTTAGAATATTTCCCCCCCTTTTTTTCTTCTTCCCCCATACAGATTTTTTTAGTCTGATAACATTGTCTTCTCTACCACTTAAGCATACAGATATTAATGTAGTTCTTGATGCATTTAACATATCACTGCACATGGACATTGTGCACATGAACATTTTAATCATTTTGTTCTTTCATACAGATTTTTTTTAAAGATGTATATATAATTTTTTTTTTTTATATATATATACATGTACATGTGAGTGGAGCCTTGTGTTCTGTGTAATTCCTGGCAAACAGCTAGGGCATGCCTCTGAACTGATGAAATAGACAGTCCAAATTCTGTGTGTTATTTCACAATTCCACTATATACCAGCTCATTTTGAGGGCTGTGACGACATTCTCCATGCTGAAATTGAAACTGCGCTCAGACTGACCTCCAAAATCTGTTTTCCTTCCTGGGGAAAAATGGCCAAATTCACATTATTTTATTTGGCTTCATATATAGTTTTTTTTTTTTTTTTCTCTCCCCCCAAGAAGCTGAGCTTCCAAAAATGTGCTTTGCTTCTCCAGAGGTGGTCAGAACTAGTTAAAGCAAGTGGACAGGACCAGAAAGCCACTCATTATTTGTAGCCAATTGTACGTTGTTGTTGTTTTTTTTTTTTTTCTTTTTTTCTCAAATTTATATACAGTATATGTTTTTAGATTGCATACTAACATACCTCTGAGCTTTAATCTATTTTAACCAGGCATATTTACGTTTCATCCTGAGGATGAACAAAAGGAAGCCTAAGAGACAAACCATAAGGAGCATTCTGTTTTATGAATGTATAGAACTATATAATATTTCAGGGAAAACTTTGATCTGCATACAGATCTTCAGACCTAGAAAACCACAACTTTAAAAATGATTAAAGCCTTACAGTCAGGGTGCTGCTGGTGTGTTAATTGTGTTTGTTTGTTTTTTTTTCTCTTTTTTTTTTTTTTTTTAATTAAACGCACACTGGCTCATTTAAGATGTTTTTACTTTCTAGGAATTTTTAGATGAGGTTCTGTTCTGATCACCTCTGATTGGACCTCAAGCAATGTTGTTTATTTGAACCATTTTTTGTTGTTTTTAACTTCTGTGAAGTTGCTGTTGTCATTGGCATGTTAATGATTTCTCCAGGAGGCCACAGTGAGGGGTTCAGTGCTGATGCACCTTGTACCATCTCTCTCTATCTTTTCTTTCTTTTTTTAAACAACAGTCCTCAGTTTAAACCCAGGCTTTACGTAATCCAGTAATTTACTGAGAATCACTGTCTAGTGCAGAGCCCAACATTCATTCATATTTCCAGAATGTTCTAAAAAAGACTCAGGTGTACCTATAGTTTAGAGAGTAAACAAGTAATTTGATGAAGTGAGTGACATTGTTTATGATAAAAACAACTTAAAGTAGACTTTAAACAGCATTATTTGGTATTTTGAGCAAGCAGTATTCAGTCAAAAGAATAATAAGAAAAGTGTCAGCAAAATTATTGGAGTGATATTTTCATTATACATCTACAAGATTACTTGGGGCAGCAAAAAAGTGTAAAATGAGCTTTAATGTGGAGTTTAATGTTAAAAGTATTGATGTCTGCAATAGTAAGCTTATTGCTATTATACTAGTCAGCCGTGAACTAGTTTCTGTGAGCAAATCTGAATGCATCTAGCTAAAGTGTGCTGAAAGTGGACTACTGAATTCTGAAACCATGTAACTGTTTGCATACGTACCCTAGGGGTGTTTAAAATCGGAAGTCAATTGCAACTATATAGCCCAATACGCAAGTAAAATCTCCAGGGTGCCACCATGTCACATTTTGGTTGCATGGGGTGAGGCTAAAAAGTGGAAGCTACTATAATGAAACAGTGTACTGCAAGCTTCTTAGTTTGTTACTACATTAATACAGACTGAGAGAAACTACCATTCTCTAACAAAACGTAGCACTGTGTGTTTACAGCATTGACAAAATGTCAGCAAGTCATTAGTTAACATTTTGGCTGTCAGTATTTTTGCAGCAGGACACCTGGTGTGTTAATGGAGGAAAACGGGAAGAACCATGTTTACCTTTTGAGATAAAAAGTGTCATGTCTTGCATCTAATCATTGCCCAGTAGAATGTGTCTCATATCCTGAGCGTTATTTTCCGAGTGCACACTCTGGTTAGCAGTTTCAATTCCTCCTTATTTCCTATTCAATACAGAGCTGACTGTGTGGAGTGAATGACTTCATTTTGGTCTGTTTTCTCGGGCTCTTTATAAACCTTCCTGATGTTTAAACGACCGGTGCACGCTAATAACCTAATAAGTAAAAATTATTCCACCATCCGGCAGATTACACTTTGATTATCATGTGCTGTAGTAACATCACAAAGATCTGTAACAGCACCGTAATAAACTCTAGAATGAACTGTACGCACCAATTGGAAATTGTTTTGTGAAAGTCAATTGTATTTTTTATTTTTTTATAATTTTTTTCCACGTTGTTCAACCTACCTTTTCTTCAAGTGCAACTACACAAGAACTAACATGAAATCTGTGCCCCAGGTGCCGGGGAAAGCAATTTGTCCAATCCTGTACTCAGTTAGCTCCTTTTCTGTCAATCAGCAATAATGCAGTATGTTGAATCTTTTTTTAAATAGTTAGTAATACGTAGTAAGCATCACCAGAGCATTGATTTTCTGAGACTGTGGATATAATGTAGCGTCAGTCACAACCACCACTCACTGTTAAATGTGCACATTACTTAATTACAGCCACTTTGACATTATTATTCTCATGTTAAGTAGGTTTAACACCTTGTGTGTGGTTTTTGTGTTTATACACTCTGAATGGCTGTTTAATGGCCATTCTGTGCTGCATCATTTAACACACCTATTTGGTGTCAGATTTTATTTAACTTATGCTGTTATTGCTTGTGCAAGAGCTTATGACCTCAGCATTATATACATTAATGCAGTGGAATGAACATTAGAGCATACTGTACAGATTTTGTGAGGTGTTATGCGGAACCACTTTTGCACGCTTTCAATACGTCAGCATGTTGGGGGGAGGGGAATTACGCTTTTGTTCAGCGCTTGAGAGGAAACCGCAGTGCCTTGCACTTTTTGCGTTGCGTCATCAGCCAGTTTGGTTGTTCATCTGATTTGGAAAATCTGTGTTTCAGAAAAAAATGCTTAAGGCAATTTCATGACCATAAGTCCATTTGTGATATCTGATCGAGGGAGAAATTTGATAGTTTTGGTTTGTTTGCAAATTGATTTTTTTTAATGTGCATTTATTTAAACAAATCAAAAAAAGAAAACGTGTGTGCACAGCTGTTAATGATATTGTAAAACTTATTCACTGGTCAGAAATACAGTGATTGGGGGGTAATGAGGGGGCCTGTTGACAAACTAACCAAGCATAGAAAAAACAGCATCTGTGCAAAATAAATGATTAGATAATTATACATACATTAGAATTGTAAAATTTGTTACATTTAATATATTTTTTATTTATCCAAATCTCCAGAACAATAAGCCATCACTCTCTGATCTGATGATGGATTCTCAGCGTTTTATAAGTGTGCATGTCTTTTTTTTTTTTTTTTAATTGTGCAAGATTTGAATTTGAGGCTGGATCGAATTTGTTTCCTTACATGAAACGCAGTGATAAATTAGTCTCTTTCACTCAGAAGGGCTTCAGTTTCTGACCTGCTGAATTAATTGATCAGTCATTTAAAACTGCTCAGCCGGTTAACTATTGTTGCAAAGCAACATCCACATTCAGCCTCCCATCAGTAAGCGGGAGAAACACCCTAAGTGCAAAAGGAGAAGAAAAAAAGAAGGGAGCGACTATGTTTACCCATTGACCCAAAAAGTGTCATGTCTTGTATCTACCCATTACCCAGTAAAATGTCTCGTTTCCTGTAGAGAAATGTAAATGTTGATCACATTTTTGTGTGTAGTTTTTATTCAGAACTTGTTTTTTTCTCATAGTAATTTGTTGCAAACTCATGTACAGTGAAGCAAGCTGATGTACTGAATTTATTACACTCTGTCAGATGGATAGAGTGGGAGGGGCTTCCATGTGGACCAATAAGTGAGTGTTAAACAGGAAGTCAAGCATCAGGCACACTTGCTCAAAGAAGCTCAGGAAAGACTCCTCACTAACACACATGCAGGTGTTAGTGTTCAGCTCAGACATAGGATGCTGTTTTTAAGTCAATGATCATGTACAAGTCCCGATGGGAGTGTTTTCATCTTTTTCTTTTTTGTTCACGCTGAACATACTCACTGCTTGCGGTCACCTTTTTTTTTTTTAAATCACATCTAGCTATTCTTGCATTTATGCATATTATTTTTAATTTGTAAATTCTAACCTTGGGAAAATGTAATTGCTTTTGATTACTCTCAGGTTAGCTCATAAAATATTGGTTAAATTAAGGTACACAAACCAACTGCAACATGAGTAAGAATTTAAGTTTTTTTATATATATATCTAAATATATATTATACTCCATTAAGGAATGTTTAGAACTATTTCTCCAATGTGGATTTAGCTGGTTTTTGTTTTATTTTATTTTTATGTTTTTGTTTTCTTTTGGTTAAAATTCACTGTGTGAAATTTTGGATTGCATTTTTGTATAATACAATTGCTTTTCTTCATGGAATGGGGAAGGGAGGGGAACTGACTGGAAAGCAGAATTAGATAAAACATGAAATTATTTAAAAGTGTAACTTAATGTGCAACAATAATTCTGTACTGGCAGGGATTGTGATTAAATGATATTGTAAACAGTGACTTTTCTTGTCTGCTTTTCCCCCTCACACTTATTACCACATACACAAGATCATTCACCTCCAGCAAAAAAACAATAACATTTCCCTATTACTATACATAGTACCATTATTACTACACCAGCACCACTGGTACTGTACCAACAACACTGGTACTTCACCAAGCGTGTCATAATTACACAGATTATTATCATACAAACAGGATATTCTTGCACGACATCAGCTTTCCATATAAAAACATTTAAGGAAAATTTTCAGCAACAGCAAGGTCACATCATTTAGTTAATTCTACAGCTGCATCAGTTTTACCCGAGATCTTTCACTGAAGAAAAGAGAGTGGAACCACTACATGAAGTCAGCAAGACTTTCAGTGGGTTTCATTTCAGGTTTTTCCTTTTTCTTACTTCCGGGAACCAACTTTGGTCACTGTTTCGGTATTTTTTCATACTTCCTTTGACCAAATTTGGTCCTGGTCTTTTTATTTTTTCTTACTTCCAACCATCAAGGTCATGTCTTAGTCCGGAAATTGTCTCCATTATAATCTAACTCTTCTGCCATTTTGTATCACATTATTGTTCCTGTCACTAAATGGCGTATGTAATTTCTATCATTTTCCCATTATAATCCTTTTTTCCTTATTTTATATTTCTATTATCTTTTAACCGTCTTCGTTGATTTTATTTATTTTTTTTAAATAGTTGGGAGGTGCTTAATGTTTTCATACAGTCCCCTGTTTCTGGGCCTGTCACCAGTCACTCGGACACAGACCATGGGTGAGCATCTCCCTTTAGTTCTTCAGCATTGTCTCTTATCTAATCTTACTTCTTTCCATGCCTTCCCCCTAGCTAAGCGCACCTGCAAGCGTAACCAGCGACAGCATTGACAGTGTGGGCAGCGCTTCTCCACCATTCGTTGATCGTGCTGCTCTCGGCAATGCTGTTAAGTTAAGGCAGAGTGACAAGTGTGCTTGAATTTGCTGAGGTTTCTTTGTGAAAAGGGACTTGCTTTTCAGCAAAAGGATGAGTCCGTGCCGGCCTCTCACAAAAGACCTCTCCTTACAATCGTCTCTGTGAGCAGGTCTGCAGTGACCCAGACCGATTCTCTTAATTCTGTTGTTTCTGTTGGGACTCAATCCCAGTTTCCTGAGACCAACACGGTTGGCGCACACAATGATTTTCCAGCAAAAATTACTTTTAACCAGTGCATTGCTGTTTATGTGCCTCGTATTAACTTGCCTATTGCTGTGGTTCTTGCTCAGAGACGGCAGGTCTCTCCATCCACCTCCTCATCTAGCCAGTGATATCAGTTCAGTGCTCATGCATGCTCACAGCAGTTAAACCATTTTATATGTATCTACAGGGGTTGGACAATGAAACTGAAATGCCTGGTTTTAGACCACAATAATTCATTAGCATGGTATAGGGCCTCCTTTTGTGTCCACTACAGTATCAATTCGCCTTGAGAATCACAGATACAAGTCCTGCACAATGGCCAGAGGGATTGCTGATGTGATGCTGGTGGAGGAAAACATTTCCTGACTCGCTCCTCCAAAACACCCCAAAGTGGCTCAATAATATTTAGAT